>UCOH01011382.1:0-70111 GCA_900474275.1 Synergus japonicus | reverse complement strand
TATATATATATATATATATATATATTATACATTCTCACGAGTCTAAACTCAAAATACATTAAAAATCAGGGAATTTTTAGAATTTTTCACGACTTCGATCAGATTTCAATCGGGCTTTAAGGTATAACTTCTATCACTTTTAAAATATATATTTTTTGGGATTTAAATAAGGAATTTAAAACTTTATTGGGAATTTTATTGAAGAATTTCAAAAGCTTTTTATGATCTTTCAAAGATTTTGTAGAATTTACAAAGATTTCGAAGGTTTTCGTCAAATTTTAAGGGTTTTCAAGAAATATTTCGAATTTATAAAATATTTTGTAATATTTTTAAGGATTTCATGAAATTTGATGAAATCTTTAATGATTTTAAGAGATTTTAAGAATTGAGGAAATTTTCAGAGGTTTTTAGGATATTAAAACGATTTTATATGGAATTTTAGGATATTTCGTGAATTTTTAAGGGATTTTAAAAGCTTTGTAAGAGTTTTATCAGGTTTTAAGGAGTTTGAAATATTATCCTGAACTTTCAAGGAATTTTATGAGATTTCTAATAATTTAAAGTGATTTCGATAGTTTTTTCTGATATTTAAATGATTTTGTGAGAACTTTAAAGGATATCATGGAATTGGAAGATATTTCTAATACTTTTAATGGATTTTAAGGGATATAAAAGGGATTTGAATTATTATCATTGCATTTAAAAGAATCTCAAGAAGTTTCTGAAAATTATAAGAAATTTTCACGAATTTTAAGCGATTTCACAGGTTTTCAAAGGTATTTTGGAATTTTTACAGATTTGCACGAAGTTTAACATAGATTTTAAGATATTAGAGAATTTAAATATAATAAATTATATAATATTGACAAAGAACAAATAAAATATTTTCCCATTTTTATTTCTTTTTCTATTTATTAATGTTTAAACAACATTTATAATCTTTTGCTATACGTGTGAGTACTTTTTTTTAATTGCGAAAAAGTGGAGAAGGGCTAAATACAAAATGTGACAAATGATTAATAGAACAACAAACTAAGGTGCGATGAGAGTTATTGATTTGAACTGTAATTGTGATAAGAAAAATAAACATTTATAGTATGCATCTACATAATTTAAGTTGATATGGAAAACATTGTTTTATGTAATAATAATGAACCTACTTTTTAAAAATATCTGTTTATCAGAGAGTTTATACTTCATAAAGTGGTAGGTTCATGAAACTTTAATAAAGGAGAATAAAAATTAAATGAAATAATTAAAAGAATAAATTTTCCAACAGAAAAGTTTCCGTTCAACAATAAAAATAATTCTGCCTACACGATTTTTTTTCGTATTATATCAAAAGCACAAAGAGAAGTCGCAAAGCAATAACTCTCTTCCTTATGAGGATAGCAGACCTTTTTTCATTGTCGTTCCTTTGGCCGAGCTTTTAAAGCCGTCTTTGTCGTCAAAGGCTATCCCATTGATAGACCAGATGCAACTGCCGGTAGAAGCAAAGTAAAATGTAAAACACCTGTATTCTCATGTCATTTGAGATAGAAAACAGTTTTGCATGATTAATTTATATGTATAAATCTATGAATAATTAAACACAGAACGACTTGTACTTTCTCAACAATATTGTCAACAAGGAATCAGGAATTGTCAACAATAGCTTCATTAATGAAGCTATTGACTATTGACTTTTAATAATTATTAAAAGTCAGTGGAATTTCACCCACTCTTAGTTCAACTGATTTCTATAAGTAAAACAATTTTTTAAATCTTGAATTTTTCTATTTTATTAAATTTTTATCCTGAGAAATGTATAATATCCATTAAATAAAATATAAAATATGTATTATAAATTCTTAGTTGGGTATTTGAAGTAGGATGACCAGAAATGTTGTCATTACGCCAAAGATCTGAAAAAAAAAAGTTTTTAAAAAATTGAAAAATATAATAAATTACAATCTTCAGACCTACCGAACAAAGAAGTGGTAAATTCACGTGGCAACAGCCACCCGCTGAGAAATTCAATTGCGAATGCATGAAATGTAAAGTCCATTCAAAGTCCTGTAATTGAATAAAAAGTCTTGACATGAATTTTATGATTGCAAATATCAGAAAATTCAGAATATTTAAGTTTAACATTGCATAACATACTTTTCGCCTATCATAGTGTGATTGCCAGCGTTGCCAATTTAACATAATATATCCCATTCGGTTGGCCTAAAAATAAAGTTGATAATATTGTGATTTTCTTTCTACTTGTACAATTTTTTCAATTATTTAATTTTTATTGTACCTCTATGGAAGCAAAATGACAAGCAGAATTTAAAATCACCAGTTGAATTTTATGAACAAATAGCCAGGCAATCAGACACAAGTAAACAAATAATCCCATGGTCTCTGTATTATGGATTACCAACTCGATGAATAAATACGTGCAACTAACAGAATGAATGCTAAGATTAAATAGCCAGAGTAGCAATGACCAGTAATATAACGAGTTCAGATCATTACCGGCCAATATAAGATCATTTCGAAGTTTTTCTACTATCTGTTAATTGAATAAGTTAATAAAAATGTTATTCTGTTTAATGAAAGAAGAAATAATTGTTTTACCTCTGAATTAATGTTCGATTCTGGTTTCCTCTTGGTTTCATTAGGACCGAATTTCTGAATAATCTGATTCAAATGTTTAAATCTCAGTCCTATAACTATTGCCATTCCAGAAAATTTCGTGACAGAAATACACGTTCCAACATATAAGAACAAATAACAAACATTTTTGTATACGGTTTCTGAAAAAGCATACATCCCTGTTTGGTTTATCCACAACCAATATAAACTATGAACAATTAAAGATACCCAGACCCAAAATTTGGTCTTCTTGTTTGATATAGGAAATCCTAATTCAACCGTTTTATGGTCGAAATCTTGAATAATGTTCCAAATTTTCAGAAATTGTTTTCTTTTCGACATGTCTATTAGTATTTCAATCATTATGGTAGCGTAATTTAATATGTACTGCAGAAAAAAGAAATTAATATTTATATTTGCTTTATATATGTACTGAGAAATGAATATTAAACTTACTTTTCCTCTTTCAGTAGCAGTTAATAGAGGTCTTTTAGTATGGTCTTCTAAGGTTTGTAAAAAAGTTACGACACCAACGTAAGTATTTATAAAAAGAGCAAAGAAACTGAAAAACAAGTGGGACTGAGAAGCTACGAGACGATTCTTCGAAATTCGATAAGGTGCCAAACCAAAAAACCTGTATATCCAAAAAACTGGAAAGAGGGCTTCCAAAAGTGTTGCACTTTGTTCACGAAATTTATTCTTGTTTCGACTTTGCATCCAGAATTCAATTTGTCTTAAATTATAATTTCTCACTGATAAAACTCTACGTTCTAATTTCATATTAGAAGACTGAATCAATAATGTCCAATTAACTCAAACTTAATTTTCATTTAATACAATTATTTTCAGATTGATTACATTTCAAAATAAGTTAGAATTTTTACAAAAAAGTAAGTATTATCCAAATTTTTTTATATTGTATTATTATAATTCACTAATGATTTTTTTCTCCTTTTCAGAGCACATTTATCATCCTTTTCTCTTTGACTGTCAGTATCCAATTCTATGAAGGTACGACAAACAACCACTTAAAGTAAGTAACGATAATTATACTTTTTTATCTTTATAGATCGCGCACGAATAGAGATCAATGGAAAAAATTGCAGCGACAAACAAAGGTAGAAAATTTGTATTTATTAAAGTTGAATACAATTTAAATTAATGAAAGTAAGTATGAAATAAAATAAAATTAGTCGGAATTTTAACAGTTTTAGTTAGGAAGTTGAAGCAAAATGATCAAGTAAGTCGTTAGTAATCCAGTGATCTGAAAAGAAAATTTTCGTTAAGAATATAGTTTTAAAAATCGACTTTTTATATTCATAATTTAGTAGTAAATATTTCTTCCTAAAGTGGAAGAATTTTACGACACAATCGAAAATGGTTACTTTATTTTAGAGTACGCTATTTCCTTAAAATAGACTGTAAAAAAATTAAAATGTAGAAAGGGTCGGATTCAAGTGGAAAATGTAAAATAAATTTCTTCAAAATCCCGAGGGTACTCTTGGTCTCAAATTACAACTTTAATTTTTACTCACCGATCGAAGCAGTGGTAAATTCACGTGACAACATCCACCTGCTGAGAAGTTCAATTTAGAATTCATGAGATGAACAGACAGTTTGAAATCCTATGAAATAACAAAATATTTATTTAGACCTTAATATTGAAAAATATAAAGATTAAATTATTTAATTTTGAATGAAGTTTCATATTATTATCATAAAATAAAAACTCTTCGCATACTTCTTGACTGTCATAATTGAATTGCCAGCGATGGAAGTTTAACATAATATAGTCCATGCGATTAGCCTAAAAATGAAAATTAAATTTTCAATTATTAAGAATTGTTATTTCCAAAATTAAATCACTTTTCAGACTTAAAAGTTAGAATTTGAATTATACCTCCGTGGTAGTAAAATGACAAGATGAGTTCAGTAGCACTAGTTGGGTAATATGAACTACAAGCCAGCCAACCAAACAAAAATAAACGATTAAGTCTATGGGTCCAACATCCTGGGTCAACCACATTATTAAAAAATATATGCCACTTACGGCATGGATACTAAGATTAAAAATCCAAAATAATAATGACCAATTATGCAATGAGTTCAGTTTTCCACTGGCGAGCATAAGATCATCTCGAAGTTTTTCTATTGTCTGAAAAAGGAAGGAATCATTAATTATTATTTATTTAATTAATTTAATTCATAATTATTATAAATTATTTCTTAAAAAATTTGTTCTACCTTTGATTTAACTCTCAAATTATCTGGATTGCATTTCTTAACAATTTCATTCAAATGCTTGAACCTCTGTCCGATTATTATTACCATTCCAGAGAATTTGATGACAGAATAACTAGTTCCGAAATATATAAAGATGTAACTAATATTTTTAATGAATTCTTCTCCAAAACCATACATTCCGGATAGATTTATCCACATCCAAGTTAGATTAATCAAAATTAATGCAACCCAAACCCAAAATTGAGTCTTCTTGTTTGTTTGTGGAAATCCTAATTCCCTAGTTTGATGATCAAAATCTTGAATAATGTTCCAAACTTGGACAAATTTATTTCTTGTCGAAATGGTTATTAATAACTCAATCATCACGGTAGCATAATTTAACAGTACCTAAATTAAATGATTACTAATTAAATGATTATTATTTTTATTTATAATAATTTATGCAACTTACTTTTGCTCTTTCAGTAGCATCCAAAACGGCTTTTTGATGATCGCCTCTTAAAATTCGATTTAAAATTGTGAAAATAATATAGGTGTTAGAAAACAGCCCCACAAAACTGAAGAATAAATATGCATTTGAAGATACCAAACGATCCTTAGAGAATCGATAGGGTGCTAAACCAAAAATCCTGATTACGTAAAACATTGGAGAGATGGCTTCATAAAGTAATGAATCAGGGTCATGATATTGATTCTTATTTTTATTGCAGAACCCAAGCAAAATTTTCATGGGAAAAATTCTTCTTTCAACCTCCATAATTGTAGGCTAAAATCTTTATACAGTAGTCTAGAAAAAAAATAACAGATACAATTTTGTTTAAAAAAAGAAAAATAAATAGGAATATTAATACATAATAAAATAAAAAATTCATTCCAAAAAAAAAAAAAAAATTAATAATCTTAAAGGAACTCACCAATGAACTTCCTTTTCCTTTCAAGAGCTCAGCCTTGTCTTCGTGTGACAATATTTATTATTAGGTCAGATATTCAATGTAGCTATATAGTGAATAGCAAATAATTGGTGAAAAGATAATGGACGTGCATTTACATGTCACTCTTTTATTATTCTAGTCAGATGAGACGAAGTACTGAACTATAGAGAAACAAGAAAAAAAATATACTGAAAAAATACTTCATACAATGTTTGAAAAATGTACAAGAAGAATATCAATTTTTATCAATCTATGATAAACAGCAATCACTCCATATAAAAATTATTTTCTTCTTTATCTTGATGCATCAACCTCTATCGTATTGTCAACGGAATAATAGATCAGCGAATGTAAATAAAAGCCACAACATTCAATTTGTTTCCTACTCTCTAAACTTGAATCAGTGAAATTTAACTGATTACCAGACAAATTCCACTGATTTGCAGTGAATCTTTTCTCACGATTTTAATCAGTGAAAAGTCACTGAAATTTTTAGTAGTTTAGTGAACATGACTGAAAATTTCAGTGACTTTTGACTGATTCTCAGTGACTTTTCACTGCTTAAAATCGTGATAAAAGAGTCACTAAAAATCAGTGGAATTTGACTGATTCAATTTTAGAGAGTATAATCGCATTTTCAAATTTCGACTATTATATGGAGTGATTGTTGCTGAAAATTATATAAGGAATAAAGAGTAACGCAACATAAATGCAATAATTTATTTATCTTTCACTAATTAAATTAAATTCATAAAAATTAAATACGTGTTATCAAATTAAAACCTGTTAATTAGGGAGTTGAAGCAGAATGACCAAGTAGGTCGTCAGCAACCCGGTAATCTGGAAAAAATGTTAGTTACTAATGGGAAAATTTTTTGAAATCATTATGTACATGAATAATTGAAATTTGTGTGAAAGAAGGCGAAGTAATAGAAATGCAAAATAAAATTTCCCTCACTGATCTAAGGAGTGGTAAATTAACGTAGCAACATCCAGCTGCTGAGAAGTTTAATTTATAATTCATGAGATGAACAGTCCATTGAAAATCCTGCAATAATATTTTTAAAAATCTGAATTTAGAGTTTATAATTTATAATTTAAAGTTTATGCAGAACTTACTTTTTCATTATCATAATGGGACTGCCAGCGCCGCCAATTTAATAAAATGTAGTCCATTTGGTTGGCCTAAAAAATTTTACTACTTTTTATGTACATACATACAGACTTCAGAATATATTTTTTTAACTGATAATCTTTTAATTTCTAAATTGCAACTTTGATTACCTCAGTGGATGCAAAATGGCAAGAAGAATGCAAAATCACTAACTGCATAATATGAAGAACAAGCCAGCCAAGCAAACAAGAATATAGAGCCCAGCTCATTGTCTCCACATCTCTAATCATCCACTCGATGATAAAATACATACTACTAACGGCATGAATACTAATATTAAAGAGCCAGAGCAATAATGACCAATATTGCAATGAGTTCAGATTTTCACTTGCCACCATTAGATCATGTAGAAGCTTTTCTATTGTCTTGAAAAAGGATGAATTATTATTATTCATACTTAATCATTCATTTTACTCAACAAATATTAAATTTGGAATTTTTTCCCTTTGCAGAATTCATCCATTTGTAACTAGAATTATGCGCACAGAGACAGAAAATGTCTGTTTCAAATATCATATTTTTTAAATACAATGAAAATATTTAATTTTGAACTTAGATTTTGAATTCTTCGTTTTATGCAAAAATTATCGAAACTAAATATTTTTTCGCTTTGTACGCAGTCTTATATTTGAAAAAAGATTAACGGTACAGAGCGAAACACATTTTGAGCTTAACACTTGGGTCCAACGGCCTTAAAGAAAAAAAAAATGTTTACCTTTAAATCAAGCTTCGACTTTGCAATCCTTTCATTAGGACTACATTTCCTGGCAATTTTATGCAAATGTTTAAACCTCTGTCCGATGATTACTGCCATTCCAGAGAATTTGAAGATAGAGTAACAAGTTTCAATATATATGTACATGTAACTAAAATTATTTACAAAGCTTTCGAAAAAAGCATACATCCCAGTTTGGTTTATCCACAACCAATTTAGAATATTAATAAATAACACCACCCATAGCCAAAATTTTGTTTTCTTATCTGATTGAGGAAATCCCATTTCGTAAGTAGCTTGGTCAAAGTCTTGAATAATGTTCCAAACTTTCACAAATTCATTTCTGGTCCAAATCGTTATTAATATGTCAGTCATCAGTGTGAAGTAATTGAATATCACCTTAACATAAAAAAGATTTAACATTTATTACTTTAAATAGCTTTTCAGTCATGAAAACAAGTGTTTCAATTTTTTAAAGTTTAAGTTTATTTTTTAAGATTAAGAACCTAACTTACTTTTCCTCTTTCAGTTGTAGTCAAAACAGCCCTCTTTTCATTATCATTGAGGAATCGATGAACAGTTTCACAGATTACATAGGTATTAATAAAAAGAGCGAAGAAACTAAAGAATAAATGGGCGTTAGAAGACACCAAACGATCCTTAGAAAATCGGTAGGGAGCTAAACCAATAATCCTAAGAATATAAAACATTGGAGAGATTGCTTCAAAAAGAGATGAATCTGAACCACGAAGCTTATCTCTTTTTCGATGTTGAGTCCAGAAACGAATTTGGTTTAAATGAAAAATTCTCCTTGAGAAAATTTTCTGTTCATGTTCCATAATCGTAAGCTAAAATGAGAATGTAATAAAAAATTAGTATTTAAATTTTTGATGTCTAAGTGACTACTTCAAGAAAATTAAAAACTAAATTTTTAAACAGACAAAAGGAATTGAAATGGAAAATAAAGAGAATGGTGGAAAGATAAAGATCGATTATAAGAAATGTATAAATTTGCAGACTTAAATCTTACCATTATGTAACTTGGTTTGCCCCTCGAAAGGATATAAAAATAGGAAGAAGAAAAATACTAATTGATGCAAATAAATAACTGCGAAAATTGATCCCTAGGATGCTTTCACTGAAAAATGCAATTTCTGCGAAAATATAATTAAATTTGAATTGGTATGTAGCAGTGTTTGAGTATTTTTCAGAATTTGCAAATTAGATCTGTATTTTCAAGTTTCCCTCTTTTTCCATCCTCAGGTTGAACTGCATCATTAACGCCTAAAAAGCAATTAAGAAGATCGAACTCAGTTTAAGGGTGTTTCCTCATTTTACTCAACAAGTATTAAATTTGCAATTTATTCCCTCTGTAAAATTAATTAATTTTTAACTATAATTATGCGTACAGAGCGAAAAAATATCTAATTCAAAAATTAAGTAAAGTAAAAATGAAAATATTGAATTTTGAAGTCAGTTTTTGAATTCTTCGTTTTATGCAAAAAGTATTGAAACTAAATATTTTTTCGCTCTGTATGCAGTCTTATATTTGAAAAAAGATTAGTGCTACAGAGTGAAAAAATATTTATCTGTAATTTTCGTTGAGTGAAATGGAGAATGTAATTTTGAGCTTCACACTTAGGTCCAACGCCCTTAAAGAGATATGATACATTCACAATAAGAAATATAACTATCGTTTGTATTAAAATTGTAAAAATCTTTTCAATATTCGTAAATATCAACTTTATAAAGTTTTGAACTTTTTTCGCAAATTTTAAGAAGACGAAACAATCTTTTTAGTTGTTTTGGGTGTCAAAATAAACAACAGTTGCTAACATGCTTCATAAAAAAATATAAGAGAATGATTTGAAAAGAACTCACCCATAAATTTTCTTTTTCCTTTCCAGAACACGTCCATGTTTTCAAATGACAATATTCATTGGTAGGTCAGATACTGCAGTAAAGGGCAAATAAACGAAAAAATAATAAGAGACGTGCATTCGCGTGTCAGCCTTTCGCATGTTCAGGAAGGCTTGTGTATTACTCTATGTCAGAAGGGATGAATTATTGAACAAGAGAAGCATACTAAAAAAAACTATGTTGAGAAAACGTTTTCTACGACGTTTGAAGAGCACACAAAAAGAATGCAATTTGACATTAATATATTCTTCTCGATTCAATTTTTTTTAAACAAATACATACTCAAATACAAACAGCTGTTTAAAGTCCTTAACGACTGTTATTCTATTTTTTATGTGCATGTATCACGCACTCTACTGTGATCAATGATAAAAATGGAACAACAAATATTTGTTATTGAAGCTTGTGATTTACTGTTATTATTATTATTTATTTATTATATTTTGAATTAAATGAAAAAATTTTATCTTCTATAGTTTCATATCGGAATTTTTGGTGAAAAAAGATCAAAGAGAAGGAAAAGTTTGTCAACAACTAAAGTTCATTACCTTCTTGATGACAATATTCATTCTAGTTTCCAGCATTCTTCTTGGAATGTTACCGAGAATCTAAAAAATTTCAATCCCCTTCCTACGTCGTATAAAAAAAGTTTGAACCCACGCAAAGAATATTGCCCTACAAAAGTATATGAAGCATATTTTCCAGGACATTTTTTAGACTGAGACACGTACGACTGGTTGTATTGCTTCGTTGTAGAGAATATCACGTGCGCAGGTTATTTCCTTTATTAATTTGATCCAGCGATAAATGCATGACGATTGTCCGACGTCGCGACGCCAAGTCGTGAACTTCAGTGCAATCCTAGTCGAAACACCCTTCATTCAACCAGATAAAACTTTAATTTCCCTCTCAGACTCGTAAAGTTTGATTATAGATTGAGAGACGATAAAAGCTCTAAAAAAAGTTATTTTAGAAGATTTTGAAGGATTGTAAAGAATTTACAGGTGTTATAAAATATTTTACGGGATTTCAAAAACTATCAAGAGATAAAAGCTTTCAGCTTTACAACTGACGAATTTATTGTTAAAAAAAGACAATACATATATCAAATACTTGTTTTTTATCCCTTATTCTTTTGGAGAAGTAGAAGGATCTCTGGCGTTTCCATTTTTTGTAAAAATGTATTCCAATCCTTTACGTTTATCATTTTTTGGCCTTTGAGAATTCGTAGGAAGACAACTCTCCACAATACGTTCATCATGTTGCGTTGATGATCTAGGGATATCTTGTTGATTGGGACCAAAAACATATTGGGTTTCATACTGCTTTGACCAATCATCTGTCCTTTGAATTTTTGCTGGTATGAATTCTCCATTATCTTCAAATGCGGAAGTATTTCGCTTTCCTGGTGAAGATGTAGATTTATCCCAATCGGCATTAATATTCATCAGTTCAACCTGGTCAATTTGCTTGTCGTCTCCGCCTTCTCGTGCCTGGTTGCAATCTATTATGTCTGTTACAAGGATTTGATAATATTAATGACTAAGCATAATCCTATGAATTTTCCGTTGATAATCAAATAATATATTGCAATTTTATATTAAAATAATAAGTTATTTTAATTAAAAATTAACAAAAAATAAAATTCCATACCTTCATTTTTATCAATTGGAATAGTCAAACTATCAGCTTGAATTTCTTTTCCTTGATCAGCATTTTCAGGTGCTCTCAAAACAAGAATCAGAGAATTAGTAAAATTTTTATTCTTCGCAGCAAATAAATCCGAAGATCCAGGACAAAAACTAGAAGTATCTTCTTCATCTAAATCAATAGAAGAACTCTCTTCTGGATGCGAATTATTTTCCTGATTTAAATCGATAATTTCTGCACTATTACTTTCCACAGTTTTAATAACTTCCGTCTCTTCTCTAGGAGTTAATTTAGACAAATCGACCTCGGTTTTTGAACTATAATGTTCCTTCAATTTATCCTTCAATTTCAAAATATCATCTGATTCCTCAATTTGAAGTACTTCCTGGAAACTTTTTCTGAGATTATAATTATGTTTTCCGGTCATAAATTGCTTCGTCTCATTTGATATTGAAGTAGGAACATCGGAAAGATAATCATCGAACGTGACGAGTCTCTTGAAGGTGATTCCAGTCCTTAATTTTTCCCAATCATCACAACTAATCTCCAATAGACTATCATCCGACCTGAAAGCTGTCCTCTGAAAACTCGAGACGATCAGCTCTCGAGGGACTTCACTCCAGGAGTTTAAAACTGCTTCAATCATTTCTTCCAATCCCCATTTAAATTCGGACTTCAAAATCTTATCAGCGTATTTCAGTCTGTATTTCATTTTTGCAGAATGAAAAATATCTCTTCTGAGAGGTTTCAAATGGGAAGGAAATTCTTCTGGGAAAAAAAGCAAATTTACGTTACTCAGCTGCGAATTTCCCAATACTTGAATCCTGTGTCTGTGTAGCAGAAGAAGTATTTTTCTATTTTGTTCAGCCATTAAATTGTTTAACGACGAAAGCCACTCTGCAAAAACTTCGTCACTAATGCAGGAATTTTCATTGTAGTAGTATTTGCAGTCTTCTCTCAATATATTGGATTTATAGGGTCCAGATATCAAAGGAGGAAGCTTATTAGTTCCAGATGCATTACAGCAAAAGAGGATAGAAATAAGATTCATCGCATTTATGATCTGAGAATCCTGGGTATTTTCCGGAGGTGTTGAATCTGATTGCAAAGACACAATATCCGAGTACATTATTAACTCATCTACATGAAACAAATCTTTGTATCTATATTGGGTGAGCATAGTCCTCATTAAATCAATCCACAGACGGTAGTCTTTAAAATGTGGACCGGTACAATTGGTCAGAGTTGTGGAAAAACCGTACTTCTTTAGAAATGTTGTCAACCAGTGATCGGAACATTTAAAATCTGCGTAGAAATAATATAATTTATTAAACTTTATTTTCCATATTCAAATATTTAAATTTATAGACTTACTCGTTAAATCCAATGATTGGGAAATTTGTAAAGCTTTCTTTCGCAAAAGTTTTCTGTCCAGAGGATTGTTGGTTGCACATTTTTCACAAATCCATTTTAGAAGATTCTCCTTCAAACTTTCCTTCAAAATCTTCTGATTCTGGATTTTCTTATTCAGAATTTTGTGACTAGGCATGTTGTTTCGTTCTTCTCCCTCTTATGTCTTCCTTTCTATAAATCACTCCGAATTAATTTCACAATTAACTTTTTCAAAAGGAGATCAACGAAACATGAACATTTCAGTAAAAAAAAAAAACTTCAAAATATTACCTGAAGTTGTCGATAATTTTCCTTTGTCTAGAAACAAATGGCTGACGGAATTTGAATTAGATATTCAAAAATTTGATTCTCAATATATTTTATTATTATATGCATATTAGAAATGACAATAATTGCAAGATTAATAATATACAATACAGATTGTTATTATTCCTTACAGATACCCTTAGGCATACATCAACTTTATACTTCGAATAGATCAAATGTTATCATTTATCAATATTTTACATCTCAAGTCGATTCACATCTTTTATATGAACTATTCTCTCCGCATACATAACATACAGCTCATTAATACTTCCGTCTAGAATCAACATTAACATCTTAGGTCTTACTTCTGATTGCAATTCTTATTTTTTATATCACTCCTTTGTTACTCTACAAATCTGTATCTAGCCACTTGTCTTTTGAAACATTTTCTTACAAACCTGCGCGCTTCTGACTTTTAATTATGTATTTACAACATACCCTTATAACACAACAAATCGAGAATGTACGTACAAGACTTGTTATACTTGCTGAACAATATATGGAGTCCAACTGCAAATTTTTTAATCTTGTTACTTCGTCTTAAAAAAATAAATAGGACAAAATAGAATACGACTGACATTTTACAAAAGAATTTCAGATAAAAATACTAATAAAATATTTATAACACCGAGAAAAATTTTGAATTCTCCATCTATTATTCAACATGTCAGCATCGAAGGTATAATTACAATCTTATACAAACAAGTAAATACTTACAACAGATTGACAAAACCCAAATTTACAAAACAAAACAGAAAATGTATTAATATTTTCCACATTCGAAAAAAATATGCTAATATATAATAAACTTTCCTAACACAATGGATGCAGGCAATTCACAATGCAGAATTTTCTAACAAAAATCATTTTATCTTAGATACTAAACAAAATTTAATATACAAGCATGTTCCTTTTCCACGCTTGGTCAATCGGTAACCACTTGAGAAAAATCTCTCATTATTAGACATTCTCTACAAACATTTTCTGAACGATATGAAAAACTTGAATCGTTCTTATACCTTTCAGTCATTGTTTCGTCATCATATAAAATCAGACTTCGAGTTTAGTACGCACCGAGGCCGTTTTATACCCCTAATATTAAATCCTCGTAATAGTCTAAGCTACAGAATCATCCATATCTTTAGCATTACTGGATACAGTTCTCCAAAGAATGCCATTGTTCGATGGTTTCTGAGTCGTAAAAGTGTCAATTCAAGCCCACTCGATCCCAATATTGTATAGTCTAAATGGTACAAACCCTAACTATATTATATAGTATACATAATTATAAATATTCTACCTACTCGCTTGAAAAATCTTTTTCGTAAAACCAACTTCAATTACTTCTTTCTCTATTTTATCTGTCGGACGTGTTAACAGAATGAGTTTAGGACGATAACAGAAGTATCAAGTACAATATAATATGCTTTCAAATATAGTCGCCTAATCTAGGATTTCGTATTTCCGACTGGTGAATTGGCCAGCAGCTGAGTCAGTCGGACTAACAATTGATTAACAAGGAATATTTTGTTTTGCATCTTTTTTCCAGTTGTACCTAATGCAAATGCAATTAGGATTTATTATATATAATATGTATGCATGTTATTAACAATCCTATAGTAAAATTGTAGACTTTAGATTGAACAGATCGTCAATCTCAAAAAAGAATCACTATAAAAAAAGATCTAAAGCAACACTTTTCCAAAGTATAATCTACAAATATATTCCCCTCTATAATTTCCCAATATTTTAGAATTGCTGCATTGTGTTACAAAGTCTTTGTTGCAACTCAAATTTTTTCTAAATAAACAACTTATCACTCGCGTTTTCGTAGAGTAGACTTACTTATCTTTTTACAATGAAATTATTAATATTAGTAGAAATAAATGTATTTAGAAAATTTCCTTAGCTCCTCCTGCACAAATCGCATTCACTGATGTCGATTTAAATCGTTCTTTGATAATTAATCGATTTCCAGATTACTTATTTTTTCATCGCGGAGGGTATCGACTGCGAGTTGTATTCTTCTGTGAACGATCCTTTAAATCCATAGGATTAAACATCATTGGTCCCTGGAGATTTCAAGATTAGTGAATAAATTTTTAATTTGTAGAGAAAATACAATACATTTTTATTTTCAAGTTTACAGATTTGCCAGCAATTTTAAATTATTGAATTTCAATTGATTGGATGTGGAATTAATTAAAACAGAACAGTTTTATCTGGTTTTTATTCGAAATTGCTCAATTTTTAAGGTTTCAATCAATCAATTTGTAAGGTTTAAATATAATATTTATAAAGAAAATGATTCGCTGACAGCTCTGATATTTATTACTATCTTAAATGATATTCTACCTAAAAAATATCAGATGAGAAAGAATTTTTGTGAAATGAAGGGAATTATTACTCTATCAGTAAGAATTTTCTTCTTTGTCAATGTCAAGTAGTTAATGAAGTGTGTCAGTTTCCAGGAGCAGTAGAATAAAGAATGAACTAATGAGCATAAAGAGCAAAATAACCAGAAGCAGCAGAGATGAAGAAAGAAAAGAAACGTAAAAAATCATATTATGTGCTTAGATTATTATTCACTGCATTTCCCCTTTCATAGCATATTTTTTAGTAAAGAATTTAAAACCTAGAAAATCCTTAAGTATTAAATATTTTTTAATCTAAATTCAGTGTTCTTAATTCGGATTTATATAAAAAGAGGATTACATATTTGAAAAATACATTCGTATGGATTCCGTCAACTTGCTCGTAAATAAGTAAATAAAATAAATTTTGCACAGTAGACAGCCTTCAATACGTTTCAAAGTACTATTTCCTTTTTATCAAGTTAAGTTAATCCAGTTAGTAAATAAAAAACATCATTATTAGTATTAGTATACATTAGGTATTAGTATACAAAATATAGTCAGATATAGACATAAAAGGCAAAAAAGAAAAAAAGCATTTTAATTCTATTCATAAGATTGTTTTGTTCGGCCAATTCTAATTATTTACAAAAATAGGTACAAACATTACAAAATTTAAATTCAATAGTTTACCTTGTCCCGTTGAAGGAGGCGCGGATCCCTCATTGTGTAGCTCTGCACTTCTCGTGATAATGAGCTGGTTGAGCTCCAGCGAGAGAGCTAAATTTCATATATAAAACAACAAATTTCTCACAGAAAAATCTTCACTCAAAGCTATTAATAAATTAAATGCTTGGGGAGCCAGCAATATCAACCTAATCATTTTTCAAAATTTGCAGACAATATTACTTATAAGCTTAAAATTTAAATACCACCAGATATAAGAAATATAATAATTGAATTTAAAATCTAGGATTTTAATCAGAAAAGAAAATTTCTTAACAAATTAATACAATTTCATTGAGATAGAAAAGATTGATATTGTTGAATTCCTAGCGTGTTTAAAGTGTTCCAAAACTATACTGTTTCAATATAAAATCACATAATAATATTAATAAACCGTGTTTACACAAATTTCATGCAAATCTAGGATAAAACTTAATTTCTATGCAATTAAAGTCACCATTTTTGTTCTTCAAAGTGGCAATCATTATTTGAAGCGTATTAAACAAACCCAAAGACCGCTAAGCAAAAAGAAAAGAAAGTGGAAAACACTTAAAAAAACACACACCACATTTTTAAGGAAAATCGAAATCATTATGGAGACTAGCTGACGGGTTTTCTATAATAAATATCAGGCAATGGAGGAAAAATGCTTGTCAAAAATGTAAATACGTGAATATATTTACGTTTTATAAACCGAAGCTAGTTGCAAGTTAATAACTATTTACAATATTTCATTTACTGACTTAAGTTATTTAAATCCTTATTTATTTGATTTTAAAAATAATTATTGGAAGTAATATTGCAACTAACTCTGGCTTTCATTGAAGAACAGAAGTGCATTTAAAGCGAAAAATAAAGCCATATATATGTGAAATTAATAGAAATTATCTTACAATTGGAAACATATTTGTTATTTGGCTACATCATTCTGCTTCCCCGACTGCTTGTAAGAAGAAAACATGAAAGGAAATTATATTATGCTCATATTAATCAATTATCGAATTCTATCAATTCAAATCAATCTTTCATTAAATAAAAGCGAAATTAATTCTGAGTAATTTTTAAAAGTTATAACAATCAAAAAAGAAAAAGAATAATTATTAAGGCAGAAAAGATCAAATTTAGTAAGTTAAACCTTATTCTTGTTAAATAAAATAATCTTGTAAGTGAAAGTTAATTAGTTTTTCAATTAAAAAATAATAATCATTGATTTCTAATACTAGTTTTTGTGTGTTTCTTTTTATAACTTTTCAGAGCAGAATTGTCAAAAAGAACTCCGTTGCAATGCAAACAAAAATGCAAGAGTCATTCAGCCTGAAATCGAAATCCTCGAAAAAATCATACAAGATATATATATATATATATATATTCCCCATTTAAAGCACCGTTGAAAGAAAATCGATAAAAATGGCACTGCATAGTCAATTTAATTCCAGTCGACAAAACTAAGGGTAAGTCAGGGGAAAATGTACGTTGATGCAATAATACAAAAATTGAAACACAGGGGAAAGAAGACATGTAAATCGTAACATTACAGTTTCAAAAAAACGTTCAAAAACAGGAGAATTAAGCTGCATACAGCGAAAATAAAACTACAGTCGCGAGGTACACTGCCGGTATTTTACAAATAGTGTTTTTTTTGTAGGTTGGTAGTGTTGTATGAACTATGAAATGAACGAATATGTGAAACTGTTTTGTCATGTGAATTATGATGAATCAATAACGAAAATTGAGTTTATCATGAAAACTGAGTATGAGTTTGATTTTCTCAACTTACCTCTTGTGGAGGGTTTTCAGCAGTTTGTTGTACGGGATTTAGCGTTGGAGATAAGAAATCAACAGGGGCACTGGGATCGTTAACTGAAAAAGAGAAAACATTGATGAGAATATGTAAGGTATATATTTGAAGGAAACACTTAAAATAATAATTAAGATTCAACTTACTCGGAGCTGGAATAAACAACTGAGGCGACGAAGCTGCCATAGGAGCCATTGGAGAATTAGCTGGTGTGGGTAAGTTCGAAGGCACTCCAAGATTTTTTCCTCCATTTGGATTCATGACATCTATATAATTAGCTCGCATACCTCTACCCTTCTGCAATTTGTAGACGTTGCTACCAGCGATCAATTTTGAACTATTCACAGCCATTGATTCATCGGATTGACCGCTGGGTGGTACAATTTGCTGGGATGGAATATTTTGTTCTGAGGGTAACTGTTTGAATCCTACGTCAATAGCTTTCGGAGGGGGTGCTACAGTTCCACCAGTACCTTCGCTATCTTCCTCTTTATTCATCCACTTCTTACCAACTGGATCCCAAACAATCTAGAGTGTAAGAATAAAATAAACAAACTGTTAAATGGAATTTAAAGTTTTAATGATGTCAATATTTCAAACAACTGTAATTTTCTTTAAAAACAGTTTTTTAACCGCGAAAATAAATCATTTTAGGGCTCGGTGAGGGAGAAAAACATTCTTGTTAAAAATAAATGCAATTTGTTAATTTATGAACTGCAGATCAACTAAAATGTTAGTAAACTCGCTAGCTTGCTTTATAATTAAAATTAAAATTGCTACAGTTGCAGTCCAAAGTTAATTCATCTTTCTGTGCAATTTTCAATATACTGGCCTGCTTTCGTTTTTGACTTACGATCATAATCGACTACCAAAGATATCCTCGCGAGCCCTTAGCGACATAGAACATAAAATCTAACGTGATTCTCAATTCCCCTTAATATTTTACATAAAAAGTGACCCTTACCGCTGGATTACTGTCATCAGGTAGAATCATTTGATTTTTCGGTTTTAGAGCAAGTTTGCTAAAGAGACCACCAAACCAGGAACTTCCTGCATTCGAGTTTTTCTTGTCCGTAGGCTTTTCAGCAGGTTTCTTAGCCTCTGAACCAGCCTTCGGAGACTGTTTCGGTGCATCTAGAGCGTCCAATTCCGCCAAAGGATCGTACTGCTTGCTCGCCGAAGGGCCCAAGGAAATCGTTGGTTGAGGCTATAATAAAACAAGAAATTTGTCAATGCAGATTCACTTTACATCGCTTCTCCCTCATTATAATAAATAATGCTCTCACTCTCAATTCTTTTCCTTATTTAAGTCGGTATAACAGATATAAACGAGATCAAGCTTCACATGCGAACTAAATTACGTCTCTCGTCTCAACTTAAGAGTTAATCGATTAAGTAACAGTTTCAGTTTAACTAACAGACTCAAATATTCAGGTAACAAATCTACAAACGTAACATACATAATCAGAAAAAAAACATACAGAAAACACACCGGGATTCACTTTCGCTGCAGCGCACAAGCAGAGTAATTTTTCGAGAATTGAAAGCCATTTTCTGGTATGATATACTTTATTTGATTCACACTATCAACTACACTCTTAAGTATACTATCGACAATTTTAAAAATAATTGTAAAAGTAACTCCGTAGTAGCTCTAATAAAATAGGACTGTAAAACCTCGTATACATGAAGAGCTAGTTTGGCCACAGTGATTCAAATTATATTTACAAAACGTCGCCTTAATTAAGACATAAAGTTAACATGCATTGCCTTTCTTAATATTCAAAGTTCTTCCGATTCGAAACAAGTTGGGGCGTCAATCTGAAAAGTTCTCAGGGTGTAAATCTCATCCTCCACATTCTCATAATGTTTGTCCCTAAAAGGAAGATCGATAGGATAAGTTCCTCCAAAAATTAGAGGCTTGCATCGAGATAATTCGGCATTTGTGTGACCCTCGTGTCCTCGACTCCACGCATCTACAGTGTCGCAAATAACATCTTTTCTGCGAATATGTGGCGCAACTTTCACTATTTTTTTCTCATCGAAATTGCAATATTCAATCAAAGATTGACCAAAGTTGTCAGAAGAAAGACTCGGGCGTCTTTCGCTATCCGAAGATGAACTGGTGGACATTGAAAAAGATTGAAGTTTTAATCGCCTCAATTGAATATCTAAATCGGTAGTTGCTTGAACTCTACTAAAGTTTTCTAAATCCTCGTCGATGCTTTTTTTCGGAGACAATTTTTTCTTAACTTTACATTTGAGGAAATCTGGTGGCCGAGCCATCGGCGGTTTTGACAGACTTGGATTTACTTTCTTTGGTTTCGGCAGTTCCTTAGGATGGATCTTGTTATTCGGCACGATTCGTGGGAACGGAGCAGTTACTTTAGGGTATTTAATTGTTTTTGGCGATTTGTGTAATTTCAATGACGAATCTACGGGACGAACTTGGGGATCCAAGTACACAGGTGGATTCTCTAGTTCACAAGCGTCAGACCTAATTATTGTTCGGCGACGTCGTAGTGAGTTTACAGCAAAGGCTTCCAAATGTTGGGGACCAAGATTACTATTCGAAGTAAGCGTTTGAATACTTACTTCCGGTGATGTTGACTTTTCTTCCTTTTCCGACTGTCCAGCGAGCATAAAGAAAGAGGCGAGAAACGTTAATCCTTCCTTTCTCTCTTAAATATTCCACATTCATTAAATGCAAAATTTCTTTTAAATAGTAAAAGGAAAATTAAGAAGATCCTTCAAATAAGATGTTTTTGAATTAAATCGGGACATATTTTCAACAGATACCAAGAGATTTCAAAGTTAAAAGTACTTAACTTTTTTAAACTTGAAAGTACCTACTTGAAAATTGTCAGCTAAAGTCAAAAACACCTTCGAAGTGACCTAATAAAATTCTTCAATCTTCACTAAAGGATTCATACATAAAAGAAAATTTTCATAAAAATGATAAAAAAAGACATCTTAATCATTCTCATTGAAAAAAAAATTGAAAAGTTACTTTACCTCATAACCCCATTTCCCTTGTTGTTGATTATTATCCACTTCAGGCTGATCCGTCGTATACTGGGGGGTTTGTTGTTCTTGCCACTCGGAATGACTGTAATCCTGAGTCGCGTAATCTTGTTGAGTGTATGATTGCTGGTTCCAATAATCTTGTTGTTGCATTTGTTGATATTGAGTCGTGTCAACATTGGCCCCGGCATACTGATCACCATTATCTGCTATGTTGTAGGGTTCTTGAACACTGGAATGTGAAGGTTGCCATTCAGGGTGTGATTCCACTGCAGGTACTTCCATTAATGAAGATGGTTGCTCGGTGTATTCTGGTTGAGATTGTTGCTGATTCCAGTGTTGTTGCTGAACTTCGTAGTGATTCTGATTGGCCCCATGCAAGTCTGGAGTTGTTTGAGAACCGTAACCAATTTCTTGAATAATTTCTCCATTCTAAAAATGGTACAATTATAAAAAATATATTTCAAAATTAGTTTCTATATATAACTAACAAAGAATTTCTAAAATAAAGTACCTGATGTCTGTTGACGATTTCCTCAAGTTTATAAAGCCATGTGAGATTTGCGACGTCTTCAACCGAATCTTTGCAAACTGGATCATGGAACTTTATTCTATTTCCAAGAGCATAAACTTTGTTTATGAAAGATCCCTGATATTTGGCAGGTTCGTTAACGATATTCACAGCAATTTGTTCAATATAGAGCAAGGACTTTTCAATTAGACCATAATCTACCATCTTCTCAGCCATGTTGAACTTAAAGTTTTGTAAATCCACAAGAGTGAAACCTGGCTCACTCAAATTGCGAGCGTATTCATAGATTTCAGTCAGCATTATAGCGTCGTTATTAACGAATTCAGAATAAGGTTTGTGGTGATTGGATCCTATGAGAACAAGCTTTACCCCATTTGTACCATAAGGTCCAAATTCGCTTTGTGCTAAGATATAACAAAAGTGTGCGGCTGAAATATCTCCTCTGGCTGCGAGTGTATCTCCCATAATTGTGATTGATCTATGATTTACTTCTGGGTTCGCTGAAGTATTGGAAATTATCATCGCTAGGTGAGGTCTCCAATCATCCCATTGTGCATCTGCTACACACTGAAAATCAAATAGAAATATATAATAAATAGAAAAATCAAAAGAAAATTTTACTTCTGTTTAAAAAATACAAACTTACAGTTACGCTAGCTGGCACTCGGCCAGAGTGAAGTTGATATAAAGTTTGTAGGGGGTCGTTAGAAGGCAAACTGTTTGCGAAACGAGTCATTACCGAAGCATGAGTTCGCTTATCTAATTTGCTTGCGAGGAAGAGAGCGTGTCCCCAAAGTCCCTCATCCATTGCATATTCTATTCAGGAAAATATATCAAAGCATTAGTTAAATTAAAGTATATTTAAAAGTGAAAGAATTTATACTATTCAACTGACCTAACGCTTCTTGAACAAGACCATACAATAAAGTATTTCTGAATTCGTCGGTCATTTGATTGACCGTTTTTCGTTGTTTCGAATTGTCTTCTTTCTCGTGAGGAGTAACGGTATCTCGTACATTTCCGTCTTCTCCGGAACCTGCTGATCTTTGCGATATGGTTGATTCACGTCTAACTGATTCATGTTGATTTTTATTGTAAGGATATGCGTCTTTATTCCGCAGCAAAAGTTGTGCTATATCCACTCCAACTACATTCTGTTAAAAATACATAAAATATAAATTTATATAAAAATAAGGGGTTTTTATTACTAAAGTTTAGAATCAGATAAAAGTAAATTTTACCCCGTTTTGCTGAATTAACATGATCATGAGTTCATACAAAAGAATGTAGGATGCTCGATCCACCATTTCAGTATTATTCGCAGCCTTTATTTTAGATTCGCAATATTCTATGATGGTCTTCTTGTGAGTTACGCCTCTGCAAATAAAATTTGTTTTTTAATTTTGTTTATTTCTTACAGTTTCTTGTTTATTATAGATGCGCTCAAAGAATGCACAAATTTCATTCAAGTAGAAAGTATTAGTAAAAAATGTACTCATGCTTAAATTCTTTAATTTAATTACACTTGCTTAATCAATGGTCCCGGATAAGTCCGCAGCTCACGAACCACGGGGTCGTTTTGTAGAAGATTATCGATTCGAAGAATGTCCACCTTTGCCCTTTCCCCATCAGCTGGATAAGCTGGGAGAATATGCAGTAAAGATCCAATTGAAAAGGAACCTGTTGAATGAAAATAGTTTTTGAAATAACTTTATCTTCAAGGAAATATATTTTAAGAGTAAATCATTTTTCTTATACAAACGCACCTTTTGCATGAGCTGTAGAAAATTTAGTAGGCGTCAATCTAGAAGAAGCAATGGTCTGATCTTCCAAAACAGAGCTTTCAGTCAGATTGCGCTTTTCACTTGGAGTCCTGAAAAATTCATTTAAATAAAACAACATCCTCTTTGATTATTCTATCAATACGGGCATACTTACGTTTCAAGCGAAAGCATAATTAATTATTCAATAAAGCTCTCATTAAGGACCGATTCCACCAATTGTGATTAAATTTTAATCCTTGATTAACTTAAGTTAATCAATACTTTTGCGTACGCAAATCAAGGATTTAATCAAGGATTAAAATGTAATCACAGTTGGTGAAATTGGCCCTTAATGTTATAATAAAATTCTAGTCTGGATTTTTTTTGTCAAATATGTAGAGAAAAAAATCCTGACTTTGCTTATTTAAAAAAACTGGCTTACATATAAAGAGTCTTTAGCATTTCTACTTTTAAAAACATTCCACTCGAAGTTCCCAATAGTAAAGAAATTCCTTTTCTCTACAGTCACATCAATTGCGTATGCGTATTGCATGGGCAGTGATATCAAGTGCTTATTGTGAGTGGCGCTCTTTAGTATTAGGAACTTCGAGTGTATTAACTAGCTTGCAATATTTCTTGTAGCGATTCTCAAATTACAATCGCAAAGTGAAAATTAGGCCTTTTGGCTTCACCTATTCGAATTGCGAAAAAGACGCCTTCTAAGAGGACTCTTGGCCCATCCGGAAAATCCAAAACAGGGTACGTAGAGTGCCTTATTCGGCGAAAGGAAGTAAATGCTTGGTTTTGTGAATAATCTGATATAATCGAAATATAAATGTGACTTTATAACAATCAATTTTTATTGATTGCAGTAAGAAAATTTGATAATAAACTTACCTATCATCGCATGAGCTACGACCCGAATGAACGCTGGCTCTATCTTCGGGATAATTAGCACTACTTCTCGCTGCATGTTGCTGTTGGTGTTGACTCGCATAATATTTATGATACCATTCAGTATATGCAGCAGGATTCGTTCGTCGCAAATTCTCGAGGTAGGCATAGTAATTATTATTGTAGTTTGCTCCATAATCAAAACCACCGTAACCTGAAACATCGCCTTTGACTGACGCTACCAATGCGATTGCACAATGACAATTAAATTAAATGGTTGCAAATAAAATAATTAATTAAAAAATTTTAAATAATAAATACCATTGTAACCGTAATAAGGATCTCTCGATCGCATATAGTAATCCCTGTCCCTGTCGTTGTAAGAAGATCTGCTCGAAGGTCGTGAACTGGAACAAAATGTTTCATCGAATTATTTATTGAAATTAAAATTGAAAATAAATTATGGAATAGCAAATACTTACGTTCTGTTGTAAGGATCATCATAATAATCTCTCCTATAAGGATCCCTAGGATCATAATCATCATATCGTCTAGGTCTTCTATCATCTCGTCTTCTGTCTCGATCAGGATAATCTCGATCTCTAGAGTAACGAGGATCATATTCTCTTCCTTCCCTACGTCTAGGATCTTCTCTTTCTCGTCTGAGATCATCAACTCTTCTTCTTCCATCTCTCTCCTCTGTCTCACCTTTTGCTCTTATTCTTCTGTCAATTTCTTCCCTTCCATGACGATCTAGGTCGTCGCGACTAGCATGTCTACGATCTTCGTCTCTATAAGAACCATCTCGACGATCCAAATCTTCTCGAGAATTGTAAGCGCGATCGTAATCAGCCCCACGTCGACGTTCATAATAGTAATCGTCATCGTATTCTCGTTCTCGGTCGTAACTAAAATATCATTTAACAGACGTTAATTAAGATAAATGATTAGCTTCAAAATATAATTTAAGTAGTAGACAAGAGATCTCACTTACTATGGGCCTTTTCTTTCATACTCATATCTCTTGCGTTCAGGGCTTCCTTCCCTGTGTCTTTCTCTACTTTCTTCTCTGTTATTTACTAATTCTTCATCATCGCCATCTTCAATAGACTCTCTTCGATTTTGTGATCCAATGAGTCCTTTTCCTTCACCCATCGAAGCACCAACTGCCTCTTTTCTTTTGCTTCTACTTTCATTAACTGATTCCTGCATAGTAGAAGCTAAACATAAAACAAGAGATTAAAGGATATTTGTAAATGAATTATGCTAATCTTTAAAATTGCAAAACTTACGAGCAGCACTCATAACTTCCTGAGATCCTGTGACAACTCTCGAACTAGATCTATCATCCATTGGCAGAGTAGACTCATTAGGCGAAGCACCTCCCAAAATTTGCCTAAGATCACTATCTCCTTGTTGAATAGGTTCCTCGAATTCATTTCCTTGTCCAGGTATCTCTCGCGTTTCGCTCAATTCAAGAGGGGCTTGAATCTGAGGCAGCGATCTTTCTTCCCCAGAAGGATCATTACGAGATTGCTGTGGCGGGACGGATCTTTCCCTCCCAGATGGATCATTCCTTCTCTCCATTATGTCTGAATCTACTCTTTGTAATAAAGGAATGCTTCTCTCTTGTCCAGGGGGAACGTCACGTCTTTCACCTCTGTCAGGAACACTTCTACTTTCCGTGTTTTCTTGACCAGAAGGATCATTTCTTCTAGGATCAGAAATACGAGGAACTTGTCCGTACTGTTCTTGACCAGTGGGATCATTTCTACGAGGATCTACGGAACTTTGACCTGGTACTTCACGGACGAAGGGAATGTCGTTTGGTACCTCGTCATTTTCATCATCTTGACTCGGTGGAGTTGGTTCATGATCTTCATGTGAATCTGTTAGTTCTCCAGTTTCTAGGAATGTGTTTCGGTCATTTGATGCAAATTCGTAGTTGTCAGGCGTCTGTGAAGAAAATTGCAATATATAAAATTAGATAATTATAAATGAAGTCAAAATTTATTTCAGAATAAAAAAAAAATAATAATAATACCTGCTCCACATGGAAAGATTGCGTAGGAACTTCAACATTACTAATTTCCTGCTTGAAATCCTTTGAACTGTTAGAGTCCTTCGACGAATTCGCCAATAACTTTGGATCATTATCTAACGTTTCCTTATTAATAGAATCTCTCGAACCATAAATATCCCTCTCTTGTAATTCAGGAGCCACTACTTCTAAATTTACAAACTCCGAAGGTTGCTGAATATTCTCATAATTCTCCACATTCTGTTCCGGAGTCCACTTCTGGGCTCGAATATTCATAATACGATCACTCCCATACCAATTATTATCCTGCGCTACCGAAGTGCTTTGATTATACCATTGATCATAACCAGCTTGCGAAACATTCTCTAAACTCTTAGCAACTCCTTGAGCACTAGAAACATCTTGAGGAGTCAACTGTGTCTCTAAACCTCGAGCATTTTCTTCTCCAGCCTCTGGCAAAATAGGTACATTATCAGAAATAGCATCCGCGACAGCTTCATTTGATTGGACCGGACCATGACTCTCACTTTTAGACTTTTCCGAGTTCCTAGTAGCACTAGGATTGATATTCATCTGACTCAATCCACTAGATAACTCGGTTGTCCATTCCCCATCGCCATTCCAATCCAATTCAATATTCTCCTGATCCTGGAGACTGTCTTGAGCACTGAAAGAAGCCTTTGGCTTACTCATTCCCGATGATAATCCTGTGGAATCGTTCAAAGAAGTCGAACTAGTAGCTGGGGTCATAGGAGACTTCTTCCTTTCCTCTGTCTGCTCAGTAATATTCGATATATTCGCAGTGGAGCCAGAAGTTGTGGAGGCATTAGATGAAGCGAAATGAGCTGGAGGTCGAATCTGTTGCCACTCGGTTGCCAAGACTCTATTTGACTCATTATCTAACGGAGTTTCTTTCAAATTATTTTCCTGCTGCATCCACTGACTCTGCTGTTCGCTCTGTGATGAGAGATCAGGCCACTGCTGAGAAGAATCAGGGTTTTCCGATCTTTGCCAGTTAGACAAATTAGCTGCAGAAGAATAATTATGCTGCTGTTGCGAATGAACAGTTTCCGAATTCTGATTCTGCCATTGATTCAAAACCGGGTTGCTTTGCACTGAGGACCAATTTCTCTGTCCTCTTTCATCCTGCTGTTCCATCGGCCAGGTCTGGGAATAGTCATTCCCTGCAGATTCAGGTCCAGAATATGCTTGAGCAATAGACTGTGATTGTTGATGAGGCGTTTGACTTGGAGATTGTTGGATTGGCGGTTTTTGGATTGGTGGTTGTTGCATTGGCGGTTGTTGGATTGGCGGTTGTTGGATTGGTGGTTGTTGCATTGGTGGTTGTTGGATTGGCGGTTGTTGAATTGGCGATTGTTGAATTGGCGATTGTTGGATTGGTGATTGTTGGGTTGGAGGTTGTTGGGTTGGAGGTTGTTGGGTTGGAGGTTGTTGGGTTGGAGGTTGTTGGGTTGGAGGTTGTTGGGTTGGAGGTTGTTGGGTTGGAGGTTGTTGGGTTGGAGGTTGTTGGGTTGGAGGTGCTTGAATTAGAGGTTGTTGCATTGGAAGTTGAGGAGATTGCTGATGAAGTTGCTGTCCCCACTGGTTTGCTACACTATCATATTGATTCTGTTTCTCAACACTTGATTCTTGCCAGTAGGATGGTGGCTTAGATTGGTTTTGCCAATTTTGAACAGGAACTGTTTGCTGTTCATTCCAATTATAATTATTCACAGGAGGTGGAGTTTGATGTGCTTGATTAAGAGGAATACTTTGTTGGGGGAAAGAAGCGTTTTGAGGTTGATCGTTCAACCATGATTGATGATCAGAAATTGAAGAATTCGACTTTGTAGAACTTGGTCTTTGAGTCGGAGGCAGTTGTTGATTGAAAGTGTAATTCTGATACGGAGGGTATGAATCGGAATTATTAGGGGTCGATTCTCTACTAATGCTAGTCCTTGGAGTCGTTGCTCCTGAAGTGGAATGTTGGTTGATTAATGGGGGTCTGTTATTTCCATTCAGGTTTTTGTAGTAATTTTCTTGAGCGGGTGGAGTTTGTTTCTGAGGTGGATAAGTAGGAATGAACTGATTTTGTGGATGCTGTTGCTGAGGAACTTGTGATTGTTGAGGATGCTGTTGATGTTGGGCATGAAGATGTTGAGCTTCAGGTTGTTGGTCGACGCTCCAGTTCCAGGAATCGTTTCCGTTGTTTGCGTTTTCCGATCCCCAATTCCAAGGATCTCCAGCTTGTTGTGGCTGATTCAAAGCTGGAGCCGAAGGGTGGAAGACGTTGCTTGGAGGAACGTTCGATGGCACTGGGGGGGCCATCGAGTTCCAAGAGTTTTGGTTTTGTACTCCATATCCTGCTGCTGTTGCATCTACTCTTGCTCTCGTTGGCCGTCCTCGATACGGATTCTGAAATTGAATTATCAATTAGTTAAAAAGTTGATTTAGCTTTATTTTCATTTGGAGTAATTATACTTACACTCATGCTAATGTTGATCTAGCACCTTTCTATTTATATTGTTTATAGAGAACCTACAACAATAAAAAAGAAAGAAATATCAGAGGCAAAAAAAATATTAACGAACTCAATTTTTCAATCAAATTTGATAGAAGAGGCACGATTTTTTTATGGGTATACAAACCCTTTATGTTAAAAGAACTTTACTTACAACGACGCCATAAAGTAGAGTTAAATAACAATTACGAGGGAGAGAGAGAGAGCATCCGCTAAGGTTTCAATGGCTCAATAAAAGTGTTCTATATTTCCTCACATTTTGTGCTCTTACTTTTATAGTCATTATATTCCCAAAAAATTAAGCTGCATATTTTTATAAGTAAAATTTCGATTTTCAAATGCCATTTAAATCAAACCTTGAATCAGCCTAGCAAGTGGTCTTCTAACAAAAAAGTGAGTAAAGAAGATGAACTTATAAAGAAATAATTCAATGTATTGTGACTCTTCAAAATTTTCCTCTTATCAATAAGACAACAAGGGTGGAACCATCTGCGATAATACATTTTTTTATCCTAACAAAAATATCTTTTATTTACCTTTAAATCAAAAAGAGAAAGTATGAGTGTCAATTGTATTTTTTTACGATTAGCTGCAAGCTTAATGATATAGATTGCAAGAAATTCGAGAAGAAACTGGAATAGTATACTTTTCACTCAATAAAAAAATTATTCAGTTTATAGATATACGGGGAGATTTTATAAATCGAGGTCAAAACTGTCAAGCGTGGAGTAAAAATGTATGTTTATTTAGTGAAGCATTATTTTTTTTTTATAAATATCTCACAATTTTTTATAAACTCTTCACAACCTGATTAATCTGCTTTTGACAGCTAGCAATTCGTAAAGCACAATCCGATAGTGAAGGGGAGGTCAAATAAAATCCATGCACACAAATCCAAAGGCGTCCGAGTCAATGAAACCTATAGAACAACTTTCCTCAACCCATAGACCGGATTCTCGTGAATTTACAAGAATTATATAACCGGAACCGTGAGAATGCACTTTTGTAGGATTCCTCGCGTCACCGGTTTGAAAAGCATTGTAAAAAAGCAGCTTTCCAAACTGACAGTGCAAAAGATTCTCTGCCAGCTGTGAAACTCAGCTTTAGAACTCAAGTAGTCGCAAGTCCACTCACCCAGTTATCGTGTCTTGAATTCAAATCCATGCACTCGTAAAAGCATTATTTTTTCAGCACCAGTTTTTTTTTACTAATCACACTAGTCGTTTATTGTAAACAGGTAGCTCGAAATTTTGCCGAACTGGACACCGTGGCTGTATAAAAAATCACGGGAACGCGGACATTTACACAGGGAAAAGGTACTGGGGTTCAGCCACAGCAGCACAAACGTCACAAATTTTTCTCGATCTTCTGTCGGTAGAGTCGCACGGGGACATTTTGCTATCAGGATTCAGACATTTTGCGCGAGGTAGCGCTCGCGCGCTTTTTTAAAAAACAGTGGTTCTCAGTCGAGACGTTTAATTATCACAATTTTTAAACAAGTTTCCAGTAGCAATTTTAAACTTGAACCATTCCATACTGAACAAAAAGTTTACCACAGAACCCTGAAAAAATATCTAGTTGTGTTTTTTACAATTGAATACCTTTAGATAAGATTAAATTTATCCATACGTATGTACTTTAAGATCCCATCAGAATGATAACCAATATCAACCACTGTATTCCATTTTTTATGATTACAAAATAATAGCATGAACAACATTCTAATTAATTGTTTATGAAAAGTAATAATCTTTCAAAAACAATAAAATAGTTATTATTTTTAAAAATTTAATTGATGAATACAGAGATTTAAGTCAATAATTAATTTAATAAATACAATGTGCATTACATTTAAAAACTTGTAACTTTTTTTTTGATAATAATATTTTGATTGATTTTTATAAAAAAAAAAACTAAGTATTGTAAAATATAGTATGTAAACATGTTTGCATGTTCATGCATGAACATGATGAGTTGGAAGTTGGAGAAAGGATCTGACGTGGTTCGCCTTGACTGGGGAGCTTGAAGAAATTTATCGTGGCAGCTCGGTCGGTTTTTCGACAACTGAAACGTCCTCGCAAATGTGAATTTGGAAATTAGAGTAAATTTATAGAAAATTGATAAGTGTTTTTTAGTCAGAAATTGAACGGAAATTATAAAGATTCGCAATGATTTTGATGACAATGATAGCAAGGATAGGAGACGGCTTGCCTCTCGCAGCCGCTATGCAAGATGATGAACAGGTTAGGTTCTGATGAAATGTCACTTTACTCTTACTTTCAACAATATGTTCTTAATTTAGTCAAAAATGAAAAGAAAATTCACGATATTTTGGAACTCAAACCCTTCTTGGTTCATTTATCAATTATTTTTAGTTAAATTCATATACTTCTTGAAATGAATATAAGTCTGATAAAGTGTTTATTTTTGCTGATAAAGTTTGTATTAGTATTCTGTCTTTATAAAAAGATATTTTTTAATCTCTTACGTGGTTTTAAATATTCCATATATGTTGTCATTTTGTACGAAAACGTACTTCAAAAATTGTTATCTAAAGTACTAATATTTTAGTTTTTTAATATACCTTTGGACTCAATCCGTTTTTTCCGCAATTAAGTTAGATAATTCTTTCCATAAGTAAATTAAAATACGTGAAGCCTTTTAAATATTGAACTTAAATTATCTGCATTGTTTTCAGAGTGGAAGAAATATTTTGGAATATCAAAACCAAGCTAAAATGTTGTTTAGAAAGCTTGGCCCACAATCTCCTACTCGGTGTTCAATAGAAACAGGACAATACCTCTTCCAGTATGTTTTTTTTCTTTGAGAAATTCATAATATTTATTTAAAGTTAATATTAAATTCAAGTTTAAAAAGAATTATACATTTATAGAGGTTTTGATACCATTGAAATGTCAACTACGTTACCAACTCTAATTCTAGAATCAATTACTGTTTTTAGAAGACCATTTAAAAGTGTGAATAATATTTTTTACAGTTACCTAATAGAAAACGAAGTTTGTTATTTGGTACTATGTGAAAAACACTATAGCAAACGTTTGGCTTATAGTTATCTGGAAGATATAGCACAAGAATTTCATGCTCAATATGGTAGAAGAGCGAATACTGTCACGAGACCGTATGCATTCATTGAATTCGGTAGGATTTTTAGCCCTTCATTTTTGATTCAAATTTTTAATATTTACATATTTTAAATTTGTAAGATATTCACTGGACAATCTCTGCCTTTTTCAGACAATTACATCCAAAAAGCAAAAAAAACCTTTTCAGACAGTAGATCGAGGAGGAATATGAATGCATTGAATAATCAATTGCAAGATGTACAAAGAATAATGGTTCAAAATATAGATGACGTGTTACAAAGAGGAACTGTTCTCTCAGGTATTATTTGTTAAATAATTATAATCGCCAATAATATTGCATACTCGAATAATGTACAATATAAATTGGCTCTTTTTTAGAATTGGACACGAAAACGCAAAATCTTTCCATGCTCTCACAAAAATACAGAAAGGATGCAGCGTATTTAAACAGCAAGTCGATGTATATAAAAGCTGTCGCTGGAATTGTGGTATTTCTGGTCTTCCTCTTATATTTCTTTATTCTTTAGTCAGTGAAACCAGCAAACGGCCTATTATATAATGATTGGGTTCATTATATAGTATGAATGAATGGTTGTTGAAAAGCGCATATTTTACACCAAATTCTCAATATCGAGACAGTCAAGCGAAGATTAAATATAAACTCGTTTCTATTCAATCTAAAGGCGAGAAATTCGATTGAGAACTCTAATTGTTAGTCTAACTGTCGAATCTTTGAATCGTCAAGATATTTGAGACCAATGCAAATTTAAATAACAAACAAAAATAGGAGTGCATGATTGTGTCCTAATTCGAAAACTTTTAAATTTATAAACGATAATTGATACCTAAGACTGGAATTTATAATTAGTGAACATCATTATCCTAACTTCTAGATAACGAGTTTCTAAAAATAATTAGATACATTGAGGACATTAAAAACCAGAGGCAAATTATTTTACAAAGATTTTTTACTAGAAATTGTGAAAGAAAGTTTGCGTAGATTCAATCATGCATTTTTTACTGAAATAAATAAATTTATAATGGTGCTTTTATTCCAATTAAGTTACTCAAAAGTATCATTTAATTTTCATAAGAAAACTTGAGAAAGCTTTTCATCCCTTGAGTGAATGACGATTCTTTTTCCTTTGAATAGTTTTTCAAACACAAGAGCAATTAAAAGTTGTAGGATTTATTTAAATTATCTTAAAATTCTTAAATCAAAGTAGAGAACGTGTTTCAACTTGTTGTTTTCATACTTGATCAACTTTTTCAGCCTTCAGTAGAAAAATTAGTATTCAATCGCTTAAATCACCACTTTTTGATTAGTATGTGGTCACGAGAATAACGACAATTATTATTTATTATTATGGTTATAGGAAGATTTTTGTAAGAATCACCTACGGGGGAAGGAACCAATGAAAGACATGTATTTATCTGTATGTTACTATTTTATTTGTATGAAATTCGTTTGTACTAGTTCATCTAGCGAAATATTTACAATAAAAAATTGAATTCATACAGGCGTCACAATCAAATCAAATTGCAGTAAAACATAAGCTCAACCTGTTCTCTACAAAATATAAAAATAGCTTTTCCTATACGATAGGTATATTTTCAATACTGCATTTTTACAAGATCATTGTAGTCTGGAATTTTCAATCCAGCGTTTACACTTTTCGAAGGGGTTTCAGATTCAATTTCTTCTTCCGAATCAGTCATGTAAGCACTAAAATAATTCATTGCTATACTTCGTATTGTCGCATTTCCTTCCCTATTTCCGCTTTCTTTACTGATATCACATTTATTAGTTTTTTCAATCTTATGACTTTCTTTTTCGACACTTTTTTCACTTTCAATTGAATCAATCCTGGCAATAGCTGTTTCCTCAGGACCTTCGCTTTCAGAATCAGTTATATGAGAGTCTAAACGTGAATTCAATAAAGGATTTTGTACTTCATGCTTTCCATTCGCCAAGTTTCCGTTAGCTGTGACTAATTCTGTAGAATTAATTTGTGCTGAGGGTACAACTGCAAGAAGTTTCTTTTTTGCTAAAATTTCGTCTTCAGAATCAGATTTACAAATCCCAGTAAATTCGTGCACCGAAGCACTAACTTTTGGAATTTTCTTCTGAATTGCTTTATTTTCATTTCTTCTGGGTTTCCTTTTTCTCGCATGCGTTTTCACATTTTTCTCCGTTTCTGTTTTAGCTTTTTCGTCTTCTGAATCGCTAAACTCAGTGTGGAAAAGCAAATTTACAGAACTAGTTTCAACTTCATCTTTGTTCTGGTTTTGAATTGTAGTTTCATTTTGTCTGAAATCTGTACTTCCTAGATGATTTCTGGAATTTCGATTTCCTTTAAATCTTTGTCTGTATGGCACATTTTGATCAGGATTAACTTGTGTTTTTTCCTCATCATCTAATTGTAATAAATTTATTCTTTAGTAAATAGTAGAGAATAATATTTTTAAAACTTTGATAAAGATTTTACTTACCAGAATCTATAATTTCATACATATCGGAATTGTGGCTCAGAATAACGTATATAGTTGGAAATTCTATAATCATTCTCTGTTCCAAGTTTTCTTGTAGTGTTAAAGTATGATCTAATTCATAGAATCTGTAACCAATTTAAAAAATAACATTTAATATACTTTTATATAAACAGCAGTGTTTCTAATATTACCTGCTATCACACTTTTCTACTTTTTCAGCTTTCAGAAGAATTTTGATTCCACTTAATCCAGCAGAACGATAAAACTGCAATTTTGTTCGCAAAATTGACTTCAAATTCAAGACTTCAGGATCCTCACTACTTTTCATGTCAGGTTCCAGAACATTTTCTAATAATACAGACAATCTCGCATTTTCAGAGGCCCTGGAGAAATTTGTAAGTCATTAATTTACATCATTTGACATTTCTTTGGGGAATATTTTTATTTAACTTGTCCTTTGAAGTACGTACCTTTCTGTAGCCCATTTGATGTTTTCCGCATCTGGAAAAATCCATTCAATCCGCCACACCAATTCATTCGTCTTCCAATTTAAGCGAGTCGTATTCCGTCTATTTCTACTAAAACTTCGAGGCATAAACTCAAGTTTAATTCCTCTTCGAAATGCGGCGCTTTTTAAAGTACGTAGGTGCTAAAAATTTGATTACAGGTCAGTTATCAAGAGATCGTGATTTACTAGGATGAAATCAACAAAAAAAATTTTTTTGTAAAATTACCTTAGGAAGAAAATTATTTAATGTCGTACATCGTTTGAGAGAATCACGATTATACTTGTCAACAGACCTTCCAACTTCTTGAAGCAAACAATAATCTGTCGGCGTAAAGATAAAGATACATTTTGAGATGAGGAGAAAATTAATATTTTAAGAAAAATTAGAGGAACTTACCACTCATTAAATCAGAGTCTGTAATGGACTTAATTGGCAAAAATTTAACTTTATCACGAATTCCATCACATTCCAGCTCCTTTTTGTGAATATTTGAACATGTGAGACTGCAAGTTCTAACCTCACATTTCGGACACGTGTATTTTGCCTTATTTTCTCCGCATACTTCGCAATCTTCTAACCTAAAATTAAATGTATATTAGTTTATAATATTTAACACAAAGTTACATCAGCTTATTATGTAAAATTATCAATAACAACAATTAAAAAACGTACTTTTCAACTGGAGCAGACATTGTGTTAGAAATTGTTGACATCACAAGCACGTAATATATAAAGCGCATGCGCATGACCAGCCAATGAAGCAATAGATGTCAGTAAGGCGGGAATTATTTAAATTATTATTAGGTATTTCACGTTGTGACGTAACAGTACAAAAATGTCCATACACTGGTGCATAAAAAATGTGATAAATGCATAATTAAACATTAAAACTGTAAAACAATGACAAAAATGCCTTCATATCTGCGGGAAATCCTTCTAAATAATCTTTTTTGGACATTATTTTACACTTTTAACGTCTAATTATGCATTTATCACCTTTGTTTATGGCACCAGTGTATGGCCATTCTTGTACTATTACGTCACAACGTGAAATACCTAATAGTAAACTTGATATGATAGTTCAATTCACAAATGAAGTTAAATAAGTAAAATTTAATAACATTTTTGCATATCTTGAGACTTTATTCAAATTTCGTCACTATTTACATTCTAAAAAAATATTCTGTGAAAATGTAGATAAGATAAATCAGATAAGGACATAATATCTAAAAAAAAATATAATAATATAACATATCGTTAAAATATTGTCAGCTTTTCCCGATTCTTTCGATTTCTCTGTTCAGAAGCAATGTTCCTTTCTGAAGTTTTTAGCTTAACGATTTCCTTTTGTTTGTCATTAAAGCGTTGTACAATATTGTTATAAGCCGGGCTGTATTTTTCGTGCTTGGTCAAGGATTTCTTAAGCACATTCGACTCTTTTTCCAAACTAGAAATATTATTCCCAATTTGGAAACTGCTAACATTGAGTTCCTTATCAGACATTCTTTTCATCTTCGAACGGTCTTCTGCAATTTGAGAACTTTGTTTGGAACAACTAGGTCCTTCTTCACCATCAGCTAAAATAAATAAACGAACCATCACAAATAAAATAATAATTCTATAAGAAAAATAGTGCAAATAGAGTAATATAAATTAAATATAATCTCGAAATCTTACGTTGGCCACTTAGAGTTTCGTTAATAAAATCAAAAACATTGCATCGGGAACGCTGCTGTTCTTTTTCGTATTGTTTTTTCCTTTGCTGTTCCATTTTTAATTTTTGCTTTTGCATTTTACGTTCAGCGTAAAATAAATTTTTATCTCCTCCGGCATTTTCACGAAGTACCATACAATGATCTTAAATTAGATACAATGGAATTAATAAAACATAAAAAGATAAAAAATTTATGAAAACTTCAATCTGGAAAGTTGACGAGTTATTTCGTAACTAACCTAATGACTTTCCAGGTGGTAATACAGTAGCTTCTACGGGTGCAACTCTTCCGTCAGCCCTTTTTCCTAAACCTGTGCCAGTAATGTAGCCCATTTGAGCCATAATCTTGCTCCCCATTCCTCGTGTGTGTTGTTCCCAATTTCCAAGCGGTTGGCTAGAATCCATTGTCAAAAGAGCGGTTTGAATTAATTTTTCTTTGTCGATTTCAGGGGCGGGTAAATCTATTTCATCTTCACTACCCGATGAATCGGTCATTTGGAGGTCAGAATCATCTAAAAAAAAAAACGGTATGAAAATAAAAAGTTAAGATCAAAATAATTAGTTAAAAAAATGATTCATATTAGATATTTACCAAGGGGAAGCAAATCTTGAATCTGTACTTCGAAAATCGTTCCACTTGATTCAAATTTCACCCTATAAGGCTCATCTGATTTTTCTGGCACTTGAAGAACAACACATCTATGCCATAATTGGTTCTTTTGCTTCGCTAAAACTCTACTTCCCATTTTAATATTCGAGAAATCAGGTTCTCTGAAATGTTTAAATCATTAATACATCTTAAAATGGTAAAAGTAAAAGACAAGTCCATATGTAGCTCAATGTACCTGTATTCCTGTAAAGAATGCACAGGAACTATTTCCCCGTGGGAATAGTGGCACTGTTCCTCGGAAAATTTGCATTCTCCGTCCAGAAAATAGGGACATGGTACCATTTCCTTGTGTGTCGGATTTAGGAAAAGTACTCTCACCTACAAATAAAAATTTTTATCACTTTGAGATTAAAGGCTTGGAATAAAAAATCGAAATTCAGACTTCTGGCTGGTTATTTATTTTATAACTTGCCTTAATGTCATTCAGGCTATTAATAATCTCATCTTTTTCTCTATGAATGGACCACACCATCGCACCATGATAACTAATACCACCCCAACTACTTCCATGAGGTGCTCGACATTTCATTCCCTCGAGAGCCCCCAACTCGTCCTGCAATTAACTTCCACCGTATAATTGACTCTTTCATGGATTAGTGTATTTTTAATACTGACTTCAATATTATTTCCGGCATCTGCTTTCGCCTCGTTCGGCTCGACTTTTTTTGAGAGATTGGAATTCTCCAGTTCTGCCTAGATAACATGAATAATTTTTAAAGCTTAAACAAATTTTAAAAAAGGTTTTTTACTTTCAATCCCTTAGAAGCGAATAGCTGAAAATTGTTAGAAAGGACCCAAATGTTTCAAAATTAGGTTAATGGAAATTAGATCTACTAAAAATAAAACAAAATATTAGAACATTATGAACTGATAAATTCAAGTTATTTATTATTCATTATTTACCTTAAACAATGCATATTCTCGAGCGAGTGGATCATCATTTTGTTCATTTGAAGTACTAGAATTTTTGTCATTACTATGTCCTATACCTTCCAAGCTTTCCAAACTTTCCTTAGTCAATTGTATAACTTCCAGGATGTCAGATTGAAGGCTCAGCAAATTATCCTTATCCTGCCCTTTTTGAGTCGCAGAAAGTGCAACTTTAACTTGTGATAACTGCAAAAAAAGAAGAATCAATCTGTTAATGGATTTTATTATAAATTAAACCGTCAATAAAAAAATAGTCTAAACTTTTAAAGAAATTATTTAAATTACAAAATCATTCGAATTGCTTATAATAGATAAACATATTAGACTGAAAAATGTCTATAAAAATACATTTAATATATAAAGCAAACAATTCATAATAACTTGAATTTTAAGGTTAGAAAAATGTTTAATAATCACTTACTTGGTTTTCATAGTGTGCGATAGATTCTTTTAAACTCTTAACATCCGTCATGATTATAATAATTCTTGGAACAACACAATTAGAATCAGGAATTATTTTTGTTTATTATCTAGCACGAAACATTTTTTTCAATGATTGACGTTCGCTTGACAAGCAAAAAGCAAAGCAAGCTTGACAAGCTGAAGCAAGTACAAATTCGGTAAAGTAGTTTTCTACCTTGTTTCTACTATTCTACATAAATTCTTGGAGAAAACAGAAGAAAATAGACTTTTCTTGTACAACTTTTTCAAATTTGTAAATAATTGAGCTTTTTATTTTTCAGACAATAGAGAAAATTAGAAAAATCAATATGTTTTGCGTCAATATTACTTAAAACCAGCTTTTAGTCAAATGAGTCCAACGCCTCGGTAGCGCAGTAGGCAGCGCGTAAGTCTCATAATCTTAAGGTCGTGAGTTCGATCCTCACCCGGGGCATATTTTTTACACTTTTTTTTTTATTGCATTTTTTGAATACCTACTACATCCTTTATCAATATGAATGTTTATTATTATTATTTTTTAATCATTTTTATAAGATTTCGTATAATTTTAAGGAATTTCGATAAATATTTACGGAATTTTGACGAAAATTACGCGGTTTTGACAAATAATAAGTGATTTTCGGGGTTTTAAGAATTTTGCATAACTATTAAAAGATTTCGAGAAATTTTTAATGTTTTAGTGGAATTGTAAGAGATTTTTAATTATGTTAAGGGTGTTGGAACCAAGTTCTAATCTATAACTTCTATTTCTTCATTATTTTTACCCAACAAATATTAAATTTGGAATTTATTTCCTCTGTAGAATTAATCAATTTTTAACTAGTATTACGTACAGAGCGATAAAATATCTAGTTAAAATATTATTTAAATAAAATGAATATATTCGATTCTGAAGTTAGATTTTTAATTCCTCATTTTATGCAAAAAGTATGGAAATAAAAAATTGTTTCGCTTTGTATGCAATCTTATATTTGAAAAAAGATTAGCGCTACAGAGCGAAAAAATATTTATCTATAATTTTTGACGAGTAAAATGGAAAATGGGATTTTGAGTTTAACACTCCGGTCCAACGCCCTTAAAAAGTTTGAAGGAATTTTAAATAAAGTAGGTAATTGAAAAGAGTTTAATAATAAGGCGAGTAGCACGCTAATTTTGTCTAGTCATGTAATAATAAACATTTGTTGACAATTTTCCATCTTTTGCAACAAGAATTCAAGATTTAAGAAAGTCAGCTCGAAAAACGTGACGATTATAACACAAGAGGCGTAGAGAGAAAAGAGTAAAGAGACAATATTATGCAAATGGAATTTTGCCGCTGGGGTTCGCCGCCTCTTGAAATTGAAACGTGGAAGTTAAAACGAGTTGTGAATTGTTTGCTGCCCTTTAGCTATTCCACAATTTGCAAGCAAACAGCCCATTAAGCAAAAGGCACGCCTTCGCCAACCTTCTACCATATTTTACAATCAGAAGCGCAAATCTAAGGCTAATGTAACAATAAGTAACTGAGGGTTCCACCTTAATTTATTATTACTTAATTGAAAATTTTTTCTCGTGCTCTCTAAATCTGAATTAGTGAAAAGTGAGCCACTAATTTACTTTAGTAAAAATTTTTACTAATTATTAGTTGTATTTCACTATTTCAATTCGTAGTTTTCAATTTTTCACAAAAGTTTTAGTTAAAAATAACTAACAATTAGTAGAATTTTTCACTAAAGTAAATTAGTGACTCACTTTTCACTAATTCAGATTTAGAGAGTGAAAATCAAATTTTTTAAAATATAATCGATGAGATTAATCTATCTGATTATTTAAAAAAGTGATGTTTTACTATGCGTATGAGATTCCTCTAATTCCATATAGTTTTTCCCAGCGGAAAATTTCAGTAATATTTTCTACATTAATTTTGGATAATAATCTGTTGGTTATTTGTCTGCCGGGTTATTTAAAGATCATAAACTGATTTAACACGGTAAAAATATATATCCTAATTCGGATGAGTGGAATTTTTAGAAGAAAATTTATTTGAATTAGTGACTATTTACTGAAATAGTTTTATGAAAGTTTTACATTAATTTTCACTAGAAAAAGTTATTAAAGTTTAACTGAAAAACCAGTGGTTACCGGTGAAACTGACTGGTATTGAGAGATAAGATTTGACCTTAAAGGAAGTAGAAACATGTGATACATAAAGCATGTGACAGAAAATTATCACGTGGTTTTTATGAAACAAATAACACTTATTTAAACTAAGCTGAAAGTCATAAAATATGTTACCCTGTATGGAACCAAATAACTCAAAAATATTTTATAAAAGGAAGGCAAGCTACAAAAATTTATGCACCACGAATTCATTCTCCGTGAAACTGAATATCTGCGAATATCTGAAGGGTCTCATATAATTTTCCACAAAAATGGGAGGGAAATTTTTTCTGAGTTTAATTTTGTGTGCCTACTTGTCTCAGGAAATTGGAGCTCTATCAGAAGATAATATTAGTAAGAGAAATTCCAAATATATCAAATGTAAGTAAGACATTTCACTAATAATATAATAAATTAATTTGCACAATTCTTGCAGAGGATTTATCGAATCTTCAAATTCGTAAGAAAAGAGTAATTGACCATTCCGTGATACATAAACCCGTGAAAATTGCCGAAGTTCCCTACATAGTAAACATTTTGAAAAATCGTCAAAGGGAATGTGCAGGCAGTATATTGACAAATCTCGTTGTAATAACTGCTGCTACTTGTGTTGTTCAACCTGGACTGTATAGTGTTTTATCTGGTTCAGAAAATGTACACAGAGGAGTATATCATGAGGTAGTAAGGAAAATCATACAAAGAGAAAGTTCAAATCGTGGTGTCCATACAAATGATCTTGCCTTGCTTAAAATTATTCCACCCATTGACTTACTTCATTCGCCGAATCGACCAATTTCCCTATATCCAATAGGTAATATACCACCACATATTCCAGGAAAATTTAGTGGCTGGGGATGCACTGAAGTAAGACAGTAAGTTATCGCAAATTTATATATAACTTTAATTTCTCTATTTTTTCATAATTTTGTTTCTTTTTACTTAAAATTGCTCATTTTTTTTTCATTTCAGTGAAATAACCGCATATCCTAACGAATTACACTCAATCACTGTGCCCGTAATCAATCATCAGATGTGTCAACAATATTTCCCTGTCTATCAACACTCTCAACTTACAAATAGTTCTATTTGCACTTTTGACGTAAGTCGGCATAAAGGAAGTTGCGATGGAGATCTCGGTGGACCTTTAGTTGTCCAAGGACATTTAGTTGGTGTCATGGCTTGGACTGAAGGATTATTAACGCATCCAGATGTATTTATAAACTTAGCTGATCGTGAAAATCAAGGATGGATCAATATAAACCAGGGGCGACTTCAGAGAAGTATCGTGGCAGGAAGACCCATCATCAAGGGAAAAGTAACTAAATATAATATTTGTTGTTAATAATTTTTTTGAATTTTATCTCAAAAATTACATCTCTAACAAAAGGCGTCAATTAGAGATCTGCAACATTTTTAAAAACATGGGTCCAACTTTGAAGAAATTTTACACGTCGACTAAGGTATTTTTTAATTATAAATGCGATCAAATAAAGGTGTATACAATAAATAAAATAGCTATTTTTCATCCTTAGTCTATATAAAGTTTCTTTGAGGTATTACAAAGAAATTGAAAACAATTACCGTTGAAAAGTACCGAATTTAAAAGCATTAATATCAGAGTTTTATCAACATAAATAAGAAACACAATATTAGCAAATTCTATAAAAAAAAGTTGTTGTCCCTATTTAATTAAATAACTGAAAATCCTGTAAAAGCAAATTTATAATAACTGATAAGTATTATTTCGAAAATCATAAAATTTGTGGAACTTTTTTTTAATAACAGGAATATCTAGTTTAACTGGATGGAATTGGTTATTTGGCTTTAGATAACAAATGATTTAATTTGACAACAACTTTATTGAGGATTATAAACGCATATAAAAATGTTCCTTGTTACTGGAACATCATTTTGTTACCACATAACATAAACTGATATATTATATTTAAAAAACTGCTTAAATATAATATTTCAGTATTATTATTAAAATTCGAGACTCATTTCGATCATAACCCAGTGATTTCATTAAACCTCGTCTTTTACAAAATCTCACGGTGTATCCACGTTATAAATGCGATATTACACAAAGATAAATGTACGTGCACGGCATACATATTCAAATTGATTCAGGCCGCATTCAGAGCATCAACCCTGCGATGAAAAGGCGTTCCGTTTTCTGAATATATTCCAATTAAAAAGTCGGAGCTTCGTTACACTCGCCCCTTTGCTTATCCCTTATCCTCCCCATTCCACTAACTCCAGCAACATTTTCCTACTTCATCCCTCTGCCATCATCCCCTTTACTTCTGGCTCTTTACTTTTTCCTCTTTTGCCTTCGTCTGGAATTCCCTACTCCCAAGTTTGCGGTTTCTCCAGCAATTACTCCAGCGCTTTTCTAAGGAATTAGAAACGCCCATCATTTTCCATTCTATCCTTTGGCACGACCCGTTCATATGTGCGCGAATACCTTTTTTCATGTCTAAAGAGACGACTTTCGCGATAGATTTTATTTAAAATCTTCTTCGCCTTTCATTCAAATATTTCACGCGGATCGATATTTTCTGCAACAAAAGGAAATAAAATTACATGAAAATAACAAGTAAATTGGGAAAAATCAACTTTTTCCTGAAAAAAGATCTTTTATTTTTATTCAAATGCACAAAGAAACTTATAATTAGTTTTTTCTACACGAAGAACAATGGATATTAAAAAGTAATATCTAGCTACTTAACTATGGGACGACTATCTAGATATTTAGATATAATATCTTGATATTAAAACTTAATATCCAGATATTAAAATATATAATCCAAATATTCTAACATCCAATATTTTAATCTCTGAATACTTAGTTTTAATATCAAGATATTATATCTAAATATCCAGATAGTCGTCCTATAGTTAAATAGCTGGATATTACTTTTTAATATCCATTTTTCTCCGTGTAAACTTCTTTGAAATTTAGGGAGGGGACTGTGTCATATTGAAAATGTGTGCAGTCATTACAATACTTGCACGAAAAAAACTGTATGGATGTGACAACCAGAGAAATAGTAAAATATGGTTGCTACAACCACAAATATTATTTGACAACAAACCCAGTATGTAGCATCTATTATGAAATAGTTGTGACAACTATTTTTAGTAATAGTTGCCAGAGATGGCTGTGGTTGTGACGAACATAATTGTGGTAGCGGAAACCATAAATTTAAGTTATACCATATTTGACTATTTCTCTGGTTGTCACATCCATATACAGTTTTTTCCGTGTGTCATTAAAAAAGGTGATTTTTCTTAATAGGTAAGAAATAGATGACGAAAAACCAAAGAAACAAAGCCTTGAACTCTAATCTAAATCAGTAAAATGTAAATTAAGATTTCAGATACATGTAGATTTCGTGTATGTATGTATAATGGATGGAATCGACCTACCATTACGCGAAACATCGAAAAACTGAAGAGCGAATAAGATGCGCGTGCCCAAGTGCCAAATACGACCTACGCACGTATGAACTGCATGAACATATCCAGATACAATACACACGTGGCCAAGAACGCAAGCACTTGGCCCCCGCAGCTTCATTGTGACCCTTCTCTGTGGATTCTGCCGCTTGTTCTTACTTTCGACCCTCAACAGAAAAGAGGGAAAGAAAACGACAGAATCAGAGGTAAAACGACAAAGTTTCTTCATATTTATCACAGTTTTGAATTTTGTGATGAATACTAAAAATAATATCTATAAATTTTTAAAAAATCGTATTTTTTTATAATGAACATTTACTTGCAATTATGTCAACAGCTATAAGAATAGCTGTTGACAATATTAATCGTCCAATAGGTAAACAAATAATATTTTCCACGAAAACTGTGAGATCTAAAATAATAATCTCGATAATAATTAAAATGTAAATACGTAAGCTAATTAACTATAGCCTTGGTAATGTATACTGATATTTCCGTACGAATAACTGGATTTTTTTCGGTAGAAATAGTCGTATTTCATCAGTACGTATAGACACTGCCAATAAATATACCTATAAAAACATCTATGTAAGGGTATAATATATCAGTCTAAATTTTGATTAAAGAGGTTTGAAGTGAAGGAGCAAAGAGCTTGCGTTCATTCCACACAATTACTCTATTTATGTAGCTATATATATCAATTGAAAAAGGTTTTGACTTGTATCGAGTTCACCCAATTAATTTTCGATAAAGTGCTCGCACGTTTTTAGCCACGTGTCTCGCATGTAACTTATTCCACTGCATTTCAGTAGTAAGATACTGTTGCGGGCAGACCATTCTCATACCACATTGCAACCTTTGCTTTGAAAGTTTGAATCAGAAGAAATGTAGAGGGAAAATAATATTTTTACCATTTGAAAAATTTATATGCCAAAATTAATAAATATTTACAACTTGTACTTATTATTTTCAAAGTTGCCAAGATAAACTGTGCTCCATATTAATATACGTATATAAGATACAGGGGGTCTAATTACCAAATAGAATATATTTTACTGTTTATCATCAATTTATTTATCTACAGAAATGACTTTACGCCAACATGTAATCGCTTAATGTGCCTCTAAAATTGAAATTAGTATTATTATATAGTTACAAAAAACGCCAATTGTTGTCATAGTAGTTAAAACAATATCTACAGTGAACGTATATTTAAAAATATTAAGAATATATAACCTTTCGTCTGTAACTTCAAAAATTAAATTAAAAAAATAAAACAAATGGTCGCAATTACACAGGTAACGTGTATAATAAAATTACACCTAATTTTGTTATACTTTAATCGTTGGTCGGGAATAGATATACTTTGATAGCATTCTATAAGGTCGTCTTATAATATGAACAATTTCTATTTTGTATGTCGAAAACTAATGAAATAGAAGAGAAAATTAGATTATAAATATATATTACAATTAATAATGAAAAACTTGAAAGATATAATGAAGAGATAAAAATTTGCTTGAAGATATTTTACTAGCGGGATTATATGCGTGCGTCAATAATTTAGATAGTATCTATCAATAAACATATTCCATAATAATTAAGTTTAAGCACATAATTTTATATATATATATATATGTATTTATATGATTTTAATATCCCTTTCTGTTTATAATTTATATTACCATGCAGTGCAACAATTAATATTCTTGCGACAACGGACTCGCGATAATTACATATTTACACTATAATATAAATTGCACAAAGTGACGAACAGACTCTCACATTTGTTGTATGATTTTTTCAAATAATTTTGTATTTACATTTTTGAAATTGCTTGCTAAAGTATAAAGTAAATTTTACATAATCTCCGCGAGTTTCCTATGTACAAATTTTATATCACACCTTAAAATCTTCGAATTGATCTCTGTTTTAATTGAGATTTAAGATTGTAAATGAACCCAGCCTGTCTAAACAATTAAAAATTCTCTATTGTGAATGCAGATTTTGCAGTTTCAAAAAATTCTAAAAAGTATAATGACTGTTTTCAAACAGCATTTTCTGGTTGGGTTAAAGAGGACAACCATGGACGTATGTAACATTTCGGAAAAGGGCTGCAGCTGTTGATAAAAAGGCAGCTGTGGAGGCTGTTGTAGGGGCGGGAGGCGGGGGTGGTGGAGGTAGATGGGAAGATGCTTGGGTTTGAGAATATGGGGGGCAGTAGGCGTCTATGCTGCCATGATGGAGACCCACACCACGAACCAGAAGTTCCTTTTCTACCGTCGCTTGATGACGAAGTTGCTCCACGCGTAATTGATTCTGCCTCTTCCACTTTGTCCTTAAAAAGTCCAAAGAACGATTTTTCACAATTATTACTTTTTGCAAGAGTTTAGATTCGATTAATATTTAAAAATTTCAAAGGATTTCAAGCAGAACTTTCCCACCTTCTTAAAAGCATTACGTAATATGTATATATATATATATAATATTCTAATGAATGATCATTAAAATCCTTCAATAATGCTTTAATCACCTTCTATTCTGGTACCAGGTTTTCACCTGAGTTTCCGATAAAGAAAGTGCGTCAGCGACGTCGCTTCTATCAGCAACACTAAGGTATTTCTGACATCGAAATTTTCTTTCTAGATAAGCAAGCTGTGCATGGGTAAAGGCAGTTCGTCTTCTTCTTGGTTTTCGCCCACCGGAAGCCCCTCCGGGTACAATGCACGTTTTTCCCGAATTTGCCGATCCTGGTGAAGGTGTTAAAACAGGTGCTGGACTTTCAAGTCGTGTGCAAGGACTACTTCCTGGGTCAATCGTATCCTCAGAATCCGAGTGAAGTGCTGAATCGTCCTCTGAATCATCTACAACATAGGTTTGATCTTGTCTCTTATTTTATAGAACATAAATTTTAAAAGCTGCATGTATGGTTAATAATTATAATCTTAGGAATACCAAAAAGTAAAAATTTCAAATATATATATATTTCAAGCTTATATTCAGATATTGAAGAAATAATTTCCGTACGCACGTTGCTGTAACTACATATATATCTATACGAGAACATTTGTCAGAAATGAGTCAATCGGTGAAAGCCAATTTCGCAAAACTTCCCCTAAACTAGCCAGATAGTTAGTATGGTATAGGATTTCCTTAATCCAATGAAGTTGTCCCGTAGTCTATTACCAGGACAAATAGAAACAGGCGTCTTATCTGAATTATTTGGGTAAACGATTTCAACAAGCGGCTGCGCCCTGATTGGCCAATAATATGTCCCTCTCAGCAGGAGGTACAAATCCTCGATCCAAATCGAGCGACTAACGAGCCCTAACGAATCTATCCGCACCTTGAACCATCTGTAGAATTGATTCTAATGGGGTGCGCCCTAGGGGCACCAAGCACCCTAAATCGACGGTAGAAATAATAGAAAGCACTACGGGACGCGAAGTGTAACGAGAATCCTGCCGCGGACACGTGACTGTCTTTTGCCTTCGTTTAGTTTTATTGATATGCAATGCAACGATTTCCAATCAAGAGTTTTTATTTTCAAAATTTTCCTTAACTGGGAAATGCTGGTATCTCAATTTATAGTATACGTTTAAAAAATGTATATTTACGGTACAAAAATCTTTCTATGATTTTCTTGACTAAATTCATGATTATTTGTTTAACAGAGATACTTACTCCAAATTAATTCAAGGAATTATGTGCCCTCAGCAATAGAGTATATAGTCTTACACAAAATAAAATAAATAAATATTAATTCAAAATTTGTTAATAATGAAAATGTTTTAATTAAATGGACACAGGGAGCTAAAGAAATTTTATGGTCATTTTTTTAACTAATTTAAATTATACAATTCCTAGTGGGCAAAAAATTGATACAAGTTTTTAGAACGTCCTAAAAACGTCCTATGTCAAGTCAAAAAACGTCCAATTTTCCAAAGACGTTTTTAGGACGAGTTTGGAACATTGGACGTTCTTTGGCCTGACATAGGACGTTTTAAGAATGTTTTTACGACGTTCTAAAAACTTCTTTCAATTTTTTGCCCACTGGGTTATCATAGTTGAAAAAATATGTTTGTTTGCAAATTAAAAAAGAATTCTAGAAATTGTAAAAAATTTTTAATATCAAGTTATTAATATAAAGCAAAATAATTTATTGACCATTTAAACATAAATTCAATAATCAATTTTTAGTTTTATTATTTCTACAATAAATTATATATATAATTAATTTTTTTATAATCAATCAAATTTTTATGACAAAAAACTTCTATTTGTCAAAAGCACTAAATAATTGGAATAATTTTTATCGCGCCACCTCATTTTTATCGGATAATCCAATACAAACTTAATATTGCCAAATTCATTAATTATTCTAAAAAATAGATAGAATTTAAAAATTTTTAATCCTAAAACCCTTCAATCCTAAATAAATAACACTGAAAATGTCAATAATTCTTAAAGATACCTTGTACACGATCAAGAAGAACGTCGCCTAGAAGATCGCGAATCAAAAACGATTTATGTTCCTGCATCATCTTGACAGCGGTAAAAAAAAAAACTTTAATTAAAAGAAACTCAAGAGTCTTTCAAAGCACAAAAATGTCCAATTAAATTTGCAATCGAATTCACAATTTTTTAACTACTAAAATTCGCCTTTTTCGATCCAAACCATCGCCTACTGATTACACATTTCTTTAATTCACTTGCACTGAGCGCAATTCACTGAAGACGAGGATAATAAATTATTTGATATTTCACACACTCTGTTTTTCATGCTAACGTGCAGACGACCAATGTCGTTCTGCGAGAACATACGAGTTTTGACCCAAAACCGAATGTGGAAATTTTTCTCCTCTATCTCTAGAATTCATCCCCTTCTTTGCTACCTTGGTAATATATAACTTGTTCTCTCTTTCACTCTCTCTCCCTTTTCCCCTCGAATTAATCCGCCCGTTTATTTTGAACTGCGAGCTTTAATGCCTGCGCGATTTCGCAGCCATTTTGGGGGTGGAAGCGCCATGCTCCTAGTTCCGAAGTCGCCCTTCCATTGGTGCAGTTTAAGCGGTGCAGAAAGAGCGAAATTAGGGGTGAGTCGGACGCCATTGGCTCACTGGGGGTAGATGCTGTGGGATTGGTGCATTCTCGGTGGTGGTTAACCAAAGCCACCCTTCGTCGGGCACAATCCGACGAGTTAGACCAGGATCGCTGAACACTGTGAGGGTACCTCTCGTTCAAGACTTCAGAAAGTCATTGGCAAGCGATTACCAGATTACGAGAAGAATAAATTGGATGTAAAATACTCAAGGAAAATCCAGATATTATTTATTCATACCATAAACTCGCAATTAGGGTTTTTAACTAAAGATATAAATGCGCAACACTTTCTAAATCTGAATTATTAATTTTGTACTAATGAAAAAATAGTCAATTGCTTCAGCAAATGTAAATAATTCATAATTGCACCAGTGAGGAATAATAATAATAAGTATATTATAATTATAATTCCCCATTATTGATGAAGGGAACTAATGTAAGAAAACATCAGAAACGTCAGAAATATTAGTGAACTAGTATTAATTCATCATTGTTTCTATAGTTTAAAATGCAGTCAATAAAAAATGTCATTCATTTGAACGTTCAGAACTAGAAGCGCATGAACATTTCATAAAAGTCGACAGTAAATAAAAAACTTTTGAATCAGAGTACACTTGAATTCGCAGCGAACGATCGAGAGCCAATTACCTCAGAGGGACTTCTTTCTTCTCTGCAGAACCTATCCTATTTGATATAATCCGTTCTATTGATGGGAGATAACGGATAACAGAAAGATATAATAATTGGTCTGTTATTTCTCATGTCAACCAATGCTGATTTACGATTTTATTCGAGGGAAAGAAAAACCGGAAAAATTGAATTTAATATAAGAATATTAAATTATTATACAATACTAAAAATCAAAATATTATTATTTAACGATTGAATAATTTAATACCCAATTTGAATAATTAATTCTGAAATCCACATTTGCGATTGGCAGAAGACACTTGACTCTTCTGATTAATACCGTATACATATATAAGATGTATTCTTAATCAAAGCAACACGAAATAAACTAGGTCTAATTGGACCGTAATGAGGATTCGAACGATATTGGAAACGAGATTCACGAGCACTTGTATTTGCATAAATGCGTTCCTGCATAGGATGTAGCCCATCATACATCGTGGAATAGCAAAAGATGTGAGGATAAATATGCATGATCCATGCAACCCATCGCTCTTTTCCTCGCGTCTCCACCTACAATTCCAACGCCCTGTTAGTCTATTCACCAAGCTCGACGTGTCTTTTGTATGCACCTGTATGACTATACCATCCAGTAAAGTATGAAAACATCTCGAGTCCATGCATCGCGTAAAAAGAGAGCACCAAGTGAATTTACTAAATGTATGTACATATTCATCTGATGATACAGTCAGGGGTTCGCAAACTATCTCTAAAGAGAAGAGTCTGCTTAGGAGTCTTCCATAAATTAGGTAATAGCTTTTAAGGGAGGTGAGGGGGGAAGAAAAATGTTAAGATTTGTTAGAATTTACCAATTTTTTGGGAATTTTAGAAGATTCCAAGAAAATTCAGAGAATTTAAAAGATTTTAATGAATATTTTAACAGATTTCAAATATTTTATTGAATTTGAGGGAATTTTCACTGACTTCCAGAGAACTTCACGGAATAAATTAAATTAAATTTGTTATTTTTACAGGATTTTTAGGGAGTTCATGAAATTTTGGATGATTTCAATAGAGAAGAATATTTTTATTATTTTTATTATTTTTTATTTTTTTTTAATTTAATTAATTTTTTTTTTCATTTTATATTAATTAATTATTCAATTTTTTTTCTACACCTTTATTTTTATTTATTTATTTATTTTTTATATTTTTATTATTTATTGTATTTTATTTTTATTTATTTTATTTATTATTTCGTTTTATTTTGGGGAACACGATTATTACTGGTTTCCACATCTTTATTTTTAATTATTTATTTATTTTATATTTTTTTATTATTTATTTAATTTTTATTTAATTTTTAATTATTTTTAAAATTTTATTTTTTTATTGTATTTTTTTTCTTTTATATTAATTAAGTAATTTATTAATTAATTTATTCTTTTTTTTTTATTTTATTTCTTTTATTTTTTTACTTTTTATTTTGAGAAACACGATTATTATTACTTGTTTCCACACTTTTATTTTTAATTATTTTATTTATTTATTTTTTAATTGTATTTTTTTAAATTTTGTATTAATTTATTTATTTAATTTTTATTTATTTTTTATATATATATTTTTTCATTTTATATTAATTAATTATTTAATTTTTTTTCTACACCTTTATTTTTATTTATTTCTTTTATATTTGTTTATTATTTATTTTATTTTTATTTATTTTATTTATTTATTTTTTTATTGTATTTTTTAAAATTTGGTATTAATTTATTTATTTCATTTTTATTTATTTATTCATTTTATATTTTTTTATTATTTATTTTATTTTATTTTTATTTATTTTTTATTTTAGGGGACACGATTATTAGAATTGGAAATTCTGCTATATTTAAATATTATTTTTCTAATTTATTTGAATCTATTATTTTTTAGTTGAATCGACCTTGCCTTAGTTAATTACATACATTAGAAAGTGTTTACCTGTGGCGGACGGGTTTTATTACTCTTTTGGGATTTTCGTACCTGTCCTTAGCTATTTCCCACGCGGTCATTGTTATTGTTTCAGACGGTCTGTTTTGAATATTGGGCATATAATATAATTGAGTTGCAGTTCGGTTTTGACACTCGAGCAGAGAAGTCGTATAAAATCCAAAGTTTATAATTCGTGACAGGCTCGCGATTTTTTTTAAGTTTTAAACTCATTATTATTTATATTCCTAAGTGGTTTAACCTCAGTGATTGTTCACCTAAAAATAAGGATTAACTGTGTTATCTTATGGGACATTTTCCAGATTCAATCAATCGCCTTTGTTGTTTTGGAAATTGAGGAGTCGGATGACATATATCTCCTGTAAGTTTTCAAACATTTCTATATACATATACTTTTTTTGATATCTATACTAAGTATGTTGATAGTCTGATGTGTGCCAAATTGGCAGTAGGATTTCTCTTGCCTTCCCACGCCGGTTTTCATTATTATAAACATTACAATTACAATTGTAACATTACAATACTAAAATTATCTCTTTTCCTATTGATTTATTTACTGAATTTTCGTTTTTACTCTATAATATTCAGGTAAAGGTCCAATCATTTCTTCATTAAATCGTGACTGAAAAACAACCGTGTTATGGCATAAAAATCGCGCCGAACTTAAATTTAAATCAGCTACTTGTACATTGTGTAAGATGGCATTTTTGCAAAAATAATGGCAAGCAAACGAGCGAGACTGAATTAACACGGTGCACCCTCTCTAAACTCGGAATTTTCGTAATACGGTGAATGATGTGCGCGTTTCTGAATTCATTAAGGATTTAACGTATACAGCAGATTAATTCAAGGGGCAGCAAAGCGGCCAGGCGTCTTTGAGAATAAAAGAGAAAATAACATCTTGAATAAAATCACCAAAGTGGATTATGATGTGACAAAAAAGACGTCTGAAGGAAAAGGAAACACATAATTACAAGATTTATTTCATCTTTCTGGGAAATTTATATCATCTAAATAAAATATAGATAAAGAATTATCAAAGCTCGGTCCATTGTTTTCAGAAAAAATATGAAACTATTTCTAACTATGTATACATTTTATTTCCGCATCTGTAACTTTAGATTCGACTTTTTTTCTGTCAGTTAAAAAAAATCGGTCTCGAGTTTTAAATAAAAAAAAGTGAGGTTTCGGGTAAAGCATAATTCTAGATACTGGGTAAAATAAATTCAGCTTTTATAACTGGTAGAGTGAAGCAATTGGAATGTTGAAAGAGTTGAGGATGGTTTGGGTCGACGAATAAGAATAATATCAGAAAATGTATTCGCAGAGTATGCCTTTGATTCCTGCTCTGTTTAACCTTTAGACTGGCAGAAACCGACTGTATCTACTTCTTGAATTGGTGTATTTTCTCTGCTTTAAAAGAACTTACAGAAAAGTCTTATGAATTCATTATTTATGAATTACTGATCAGGATTAACCCATTTTCTTAAAACTAAAGTTCTACAATTGAAATATGAAAGATAAATTCTCCAGAAAATCCTATCAAACATCATTTATTCTTTTCAGTAGTGGAAATTCAACTGCTTTTATTAATCTATGTATGTAATATCAAATTTCAAAACTCTGCGAACTTGAATTCTTTTGATTGTCCGTTATGTAAATATTAAACTCTCTTTGATGTTTAAAATTTGGTATAATAGGAGTAAGAAAGGGAAAATCGTTGATGCATATAAATTGAAACATCGTGGATATTGATGGTTCGGTAAAATATGTAGATTCAGAGAGAAAGGGATAATGAAAGCTGTAGAAAGAAGGAAACGCAAACTCAATCCGTCCTCAGCTCCATTCAACGTTTGGTACCTCTCTCTGTGGATTATTCAGCAGTTATATTCACGCGCACGAATGCTCGTCAATGGATTTTACATTTCCGCGATTGTTAACGATTTTGAAACCCTCCGATCCGCATTTTGAATCGACACTCAACTATGTTCTAAATCGCTCTACCGTAATCCACTCTTTGCGTCTTTTATCCGAATTTACTAATTTACCCCGTCCGATTGGGATCACGATAATAAACTGTCTGCATATTTTTCTCAGCAAAAATCTATCGTGTTTCTTATAACAGAAAAAAAGAAGGGACATTTTTTTGCGGGTAATTTTCAAGTGGATAAAATTAATTTTTTTCGCATCTGAGGTTAATTTTTATTGCAGGTAATATTTACCCTGAAATCGAGGTAAATTTTGCACTTGATTTTTTGTTTGATTTTACATTACTAATGTAAATTTAGCGGAAATTTGATGTACACCGAGATCTGGATGATAGACAATTTAATTTGGATGTTAATTTTTAAAATACACAAAAAAAAAACGCCTAATTAAGTTAACTAGAATTTTGTGTTAAATATACCCTAACTATTTTTTCTGGTTAAAATAACCAGAATTCTGATTATTTTAATAAGAATTGCTAGTTAAAATAACTAGAATGCTAGTTATTTTAACCCAAAGTTAACCCAAAATTCTAGTTAACTTGTATTAACTAGGCGTTTTTTTGAGTGCTAGATTATAATACTCGCAAAATCTATTTAATTTTCAACTCAACTCAACTATGTCATCTAGAAAACTTTTCATAAGTATAATAGACTGTGTATTCATGTGTAAATGAGTAGATCAGCTCTCAATATAAATATAGGTTCCCCTAAGTGATCGTTATCAGCAATTGACGATTCCTTGTACTGTAACTCAAATCAATGCTTATATTATAGATCCCCTACTGAGCGAGTTTCTATACACATGTGATAATATGATGAGATGATATAGAGTTCTAATAGTATATATATATATATACGAGTAAAATAAAAATAACTTCGTTTCTGCAGATCGTTAGGGGATGAAAATCACTATCATTATGAATTTTCGAATACTATCTCTATTTTTTCTAAACGTACTCGCTAAGCTTTATTGAACGAATTAACAAAATTTTATATAGAATTTGAGAGTATTTTTAAACTTGGTATTTTGTATAGTATTACAAAAGATTTTCAAATTTTTATAAAATTGCATGAATTGCAAACAATTTGAGGGAATTTCATAAGATTTAAAGAGCTTTCAAAAGAATTATAAATAAAATTACGTAAGATTCCATATAAGAAGGCAAATATTTCAGATTTCAAGTAATTTTATAAAAGGTCTCAAAAGTCATAATAATCTACTCCCTAAAGTTAATCTACCCCTAATGTTAAGATGATATAATAATATAATTTAATAGACGTTACTTTATTTCTATTCTCATAATCAGAAGAAGAAAATTGATCCTCATTATGAATTTTCCCATACGATCTTTATTTTTTCTGATTGGTCCCTCTACATTTTATTATCACCAAAAAACAAATATAAATTAAATATATTTATATTATTAATTAAATAAATATAAATATATTTTATTAGCTTCACAAACAAATATAAAAATGATCTGCTGCACATGCTAAATAACAACCAGCTGTGAATTCGATCTAGGGTGTCCCATTTCACTATATTTATATTTTTTGTGTCCATTTTTTGAGCACTTTGCTTCCTTATTATGATGAAGTCGCAAATGCATTTGCTTCCTCATAGAAAAAGCATTAACGATTTGCCTGAATATTTAAAAATAAATATGTAATTCTTTTTTCTCGAAACCAAGAATCTTTTGACTTCATCATTCATAGATTCCTTGCGTCAAGACGAATTGATCGTCTCGACGAAAAGAATCTTTCTTTTCTATACGTAAGGTCTGAATTTTCATTATTTGAGAAGGTATAGTCGAAAAATCAATTTTACAAAAATTCAAAATCAACATAAACATTTTTAAATTTAATATATTGAAAAATCCGAGGGGTTGACAACTCGACCAATCAGGTGTACACCTACTTCTGACTTCAAGATATTTCAGGATGTTTCAATGACTTCAGAAGATTTCAAGAAAATTCAAATGAATTCACGTGGTTTCAAATGAATTCAACGTGACTTGAAGTGAATTCACATGACTTCAAGTGATTTCAGAAAAAGTTTACCGGCAATTTGATGGTGAACTAAAGTGGATTCAAGTGAATTCACGTGAATTCAAGTGACTTCAGAAAATTTCACTGACTTGAGGAGATTTCAAGAGAATTCAAATGAATTCACATGACTTCAGTGATTTCAGAAAAAGTTTGCCAGCAATTTGATGGTGAATTAAAGTGGATTCAAATGAATTCACGTAAATTCAAGTGACTTCAGAAGATTTCACTGACTTGAGGAGATTTCAAGAAAATTCAAGTGAATTCACGTGACTTCAGATATTTCAGGAGAATTCAGAAGATTTCAGTGCAAGTATACACCTGATTTCACGAGTTGTCAACCCCTCGGCAAAATCCTTTTGCACGTTTTGAGATATTGGTGGTGCTAATATACTCTAATATCATAGGGTGACAAAAAATGGTGACATCCATCCCGTATGGAAATTTCCCCACTTGTCCTTATTTAAAGTTGGATTCTAACGAAAATCCAGCTAGACATTCTAGTCAGAAACGAAATGGATCGTAAAAAACGTGCGCAGGAACAAGTAAGGATAGAATATAATTAATTAAAACTTATATAAAAAGTAATAAAAAAGGTCTCACAATTATTGAGACTGATTAATTTAATTAAAACAGTAAAAAATGTTATTTGAAAAACTATATTCATTGTATCTTTAGACATTGTTAAATTGGTAAAAGAAATTTAAATAACAGTTTTAAAGATGCAATGAAGATATATTTTTTAAAGTACATTTCTCATGGTTTTAAATAAATTAATTTATCTTATAGTTATTTATATAGTTAACTTTATAGTATTTATTTTTTTTAAATCTGTAGGCCATATAGGTTACCTAAAATTTAATCAAAATAGGTTAAACCTAGATTATCTCACGAGAACCCGATTCGATTCTCTTGACAGGGACCTGAGTTTTTAAGCGTTACCATTTCCATTAGGCCCTGACTATTTTCCCGACCAGAGCCTGACTAAATATACAGAAACTGGCCCAAACCCTATCAAATACGAATCTGAATTTCTTCACGGGATATACACTCATATCCACACACACACATACATCTGGACAATTTATTAGAATGTTGTATTAGACATTTATCACATGAGGAAAGTTTAATTAAACGATTTTAAAAATATTAGAAAATATAACGATTACAAAGCTTCCTCTATATGGAAGCAATAATTGATCGAAATTGATAAATTTCATGAAACACGTATATATACACTGAGAAACTCTATGTTAGAAAAATTACTAATATAAATAGCAAGTCGGGGCAAAAACCTTAAATTTCGACATTTTAATACAAAAATAATAAGTTATATTATTTTTTTAAGAAGATTTCCTATTTAGTAATAGTAAAGTTTAGTATTTTCTGTAGTAAAATCCGATTTAGGAAAAATTATTATAGAAATTAATACATTCTAGAAAAAAAAATAGAAGTAATAAGTATTTTAAGTAATATAATATACTAAATATGTAGAAGAAATTACTAACTGATTTAATAGAAAACGTCAAATCTTGAACCGAGCGCAGCCGAGCGTATCCAATGTGTGTCGATTGTCAAATAACGAATTTAAACAGTCATATGGACGCTTTTATTGCTAATCTTATTATGTTCTTATAGGTAAAAATTGAACATCGTCCGACTGCTAATCCGGAGACACCCGTGTTCGATTCCCACCAGCTTCTATTTCTTCTAACTCGATTTTTCTGTTTCAGCTTAATATGTATATATAATTGTAATTTCTAATGTTTGATATAAAATATTATAAAATATGTGTAGGCTTAGAATATTAATACATGTAGGTTATACATGAAGGGACCTACTTCAGACAATAGTCGGAAATTAGGTCCCTTCAAAGCTTTTATGTTTTGTGATTCGATGCGCATGGTCTCTGCGCATCATTTACAAAAAAAAATTATAATTATTTATTATAATATTATTATTATTATTTATTATAATTATTTATTTTTTGAACAGTTTACAAATTCTGCAATAGTTTTAGTTCATATTCTAAAATACTTTATAATTCTGTAAACATCTACGTGTTACTATTGAGGTTAGTAAATATTATTAAAATTTGCTTTTTGTCCCTTATTGCACAGTTCAGATAGTAAAATCTAGTGTGCTTTTTAACAATAAATACAAACACGGGTTTCTTAGTGTAGTAATCTTCTTTCCGGAAGAGTATGGTGAGGAAAAGAGTTTGTGGGGTGAGAGCACTCCTTGCACCGATCTGAAGAGGCCGCAGTTATACATAGAAGGCAGGCTTACAGAGCAGCCTTTCAACTTTCTGTTCGTATCGCATAATTGGAACCGCGGGGGCCTGACCAACGTCCGTGTTCAAGGACTCTTTTGCCATAACCATCATTCTTTGAGAGTGTCTCCGCTGGGAAGAAACACAATAGTCTTGGTTGCATTTTCGTCTGCCTAGTGGGCGGAAAATACATCGTTCGAGGGGCACACAAACACGTGGGGAACAGTGCTCCCAGATCGTGCGAAAATTTAATAGTCTTCGATTCGAAATATTGGGGAAAGAAGTTTCTGCAGGGAACTCGTGGTCTGTGCATCCAATTTCATAAAATCTGTCCGCCCCTCATATCAGGATAATCCTTTTATTGTTATTAATGTAGTTTTTACATTTATTTATTTATTTATTATTTATTTATTCCTTTTGCTTCCTCAGAGGGGAAGCTTTGTTTTCGATACATTTTCTAATATTTTTAAAATCGTTTAATTAAACTTTCCTCACGTGATAAATGTCTAATACAACATACTAATAAATTGTCCGGATCTATGTGTATGTGGATGTGTGTGTATATGGATGTCGCCCTATTAACTTAAAGAGAGTAGTAGATAAATTGATGAAATTTATTAGAGTATATTGGTACCACCAATATCTCAAAACGTGCCAAAGGATTTTTCAATATATTGAATTAAAAATGTTTATGTTGATTTTGAATTTTTGTAAAATTGATTTTTCGACTATAACTTCTCAAATAATGAAAATTCTAAGCTGCTTATGTAAAGGAAAGAAAGATTCCTTGCATCGAAACGAATTGATTGACATGTGTGATTTATGAATTTTATGGAATTTTAAGAAGATTATGATTATTTTTAATTTTGAAAATCGTTATTGCTTCCTCTATGAGGAAGCAAAGTGCTCAAAACACAAAAAAATATAAATATAGTTAAATGGAACACCCGAGATCGAATTCAGAGCTAGTTTTTTTTTAATATTTTTAATTAAACCTAAGCCATTCGCCTCCGTTCCATCACTGAAAAAAATAGATCATAAAACTTAGATGTTAAAACTAAAGATAGTATACGGTAACATAAAATATATTAATGTATATGATCTATAAGTTTTACCTAATATATAAGGATATTACTAAACATAATCTCTAGATGTTAGATTTTTAAAATCTTCAATTAATTCATAACATCTGAAGATAATAACCGCCCGTAAAGTATCATGGCGGACATGAGTCACCCATGTGTTTCGCTCTTTTCTCAAACACGTGAACGTTTTTTCTCGAACTTTTTATAAATAATATTGATTATTAAAAAGTTCGTACAGTGGAATCCGATTTTAGGAGAAGTAAATATTATAATTATTATTATCAGAATTGTGATAAGTGATATTCTTTGCTTTTATACATTGTGTAAACTGTTGATTAAAATCTTAGTATTGGTACACATTTTAATACCTTAGATTATAAATGTTAAAACTTATATTCGATTGAGTTTATAGTCTAAGATATTATCTGATAATATCTTTTTTTTAACATCTAGAGATTATGGTTTTAATAATCTAGATTGCTGTCCCATAGTTAATAGTCCAAGATTATACCTAGTAAAATATTTTTCATTACCGTTTACAATCCATTTATCTCCTATAATGGCCTAATTTTAATAAATGGCCTAATTTTCGATGAAAAATATTTATTATTGCGAACACAACGTCGGTGAAACTAAACATATGGTAATTCCTACATGTTTTTAATCTACATTCATTTTCTCGATTCACTGAAGAGAATTTTTTTCAAAATCCACAAATTGCCCCAATTCATTTGATGCTTTTACTAAAGAAATGAAATGTAGTTAAAAAGTATTTGATATGGATATAATATCATGAAGTAAAGTGCAGGTTGGTCGATTATCCGTGACGGTCGTATCCTTGTTTTCATTCTAACTGCTGCGTAATCAAGGGATGATTGCCGTCACAAAGCCCGTTGATTGGCTCGTTTATGTTACCATAATACGCAGAACGCCGAGAGTCGGAAATACAACCCCTGAATGTGGTAGGACAAGAGCTTTCTCTGTCACCCTCAGAACAGATTCACGCGGGAAGTTTTCGCTTGAAAGTTATCCCTCTGTCAGTGGCGTCGCAATTTCAGTATGACGAATAGAGGGGTTGGTGAAAAGGAATATACACGCGCACATTCTTTTGCAACCCTTGATGTGTGTTTCGAGTCATCTTGTAATGCATTTCCTTATTTTAATTGAACCATTAGGATTTTTACTTTTTATAAGATTTCTTGTTCTACACATATAATTTTACCATTAACCAAGGGATGAATTCAATCGAATTTTGAGTGTAAACGATATTTCAAGAGATTTCAATAGGTTCTTTTTAATATTTTTAAAGATTTCAAAGATACTGTATTTCAAGGCATTCATGACATTTAAAGAATTTTAAGAGATCTTTATGGGATTTTTTAAGATTTTATGCGATATTGAAAAATTGTAAAGAGTTGAACAACTTTTTGTTTAGAATTTCACAGAATTTCGAAAATTTTTTAAGGTATTTCAAAAGTTTGATGCGATTTCAGAATATTTCATAGATTTTAGAATTAAAATTATTTACAGAACTTTCAATCAATTGTAAAGTCAATTTTTAAAAAAATATAAGTATTTCAAGATTTAAAATATTGAAAAAGAATTTGAAGATGTGTGTTTGTAATTTAATTTCAGAGTTTGAAGAAGACGTTTTCTCATTCAGTTTTCGATTATTTGAAAATTCTGTAATATTTACTATTATTTTTTGAATTTATTCAAATCTATTATTTTTATTTGAATTAATCTTGCCCGAGTTAATTACATCAGAAAGTTATTTTCATTCATTTTATATTTTTTTATTGTTTATTTTATTTTTATTTTATTTTTTTTTTAATTAATTAATTTATTTTATATTTTTTTCATTTTATATTAATTAATTAATTTATTTTTTTCCACACCTTTATTTTTATTTATTTTATTTGTTTATTTTATTATTTATTTTATTTTACTTTTATTTATTTTTTTTATTTTTTATTTTAGGGGACACGATTATTAGAATTGGAAATTCTGCTATATTAAAATATTATTTTTCTGATTTATTTGAATCTATTATTTTTTAGTTCAATCGACGATAAAGTGTTTACCTGCCCCAGACGGGTTTTATTACTCTTTGGATTTCGTACCTGTCCTTATCTATTCCCCACGCGGTCATTGTTATTGTTTGAGACGGTCTGTTGTGAATATTGGGCATATAATATAATTGAGTTGCATTTCGGTTTTGACACTCGAGCAGAGAAATCGTATAAAATCCAAAGTTTATAATTCGTGATGGGCTCGCGATTCTTTTTAAGTTTTACACTCATTATTACTTATATTCCTAAGTGGTTTAACCTCAGTGATTGTTCACCTAAAAATAAGGATTAACTGTGTTATCTTATGGGACATTTTCCAGATTCAAACGCCTTTGTTGTTTTGGAAATTGAGGAGTCGGATGACATATATCTCCTGTAAGTTTTCCAACATTTCTATATAATTTTTTTGATATTATAATGTGAATGTCTGATAATATATAATACGGATTGGCTTAGGAGTTGGAACTCAATTAAATTAAATTAGTTTAAATAATTCGGTTTTCATTATTTTACTAACAATATGTGATGGGAGGCTGTTCAAGTATTACGTAAGCACCAAGGGGGAGGGGGGATCAATTGAAATCTTACGTAAGATTTCTCTTTCCCCTAAAAGAAAGTTTAAATCTTGCCACTTACTGCAAATCTGACTGCTTTAAAAAATAATTTTTATTTTTATTTGTTTCCTTAAAAATTCGATGTCATATGTTACATTAATAGAGTAATTATATATATATATATATATATATATATAAGAGAATAAATAATATAATTAAAATTATTATTTTAAAAAGATTATATCCATTTTTATTTAACTAAATGAATAGTTTTCTTTTCGTGATTAAAAAAAACGTATAAAAATTAGTGAGGGGGTCAAGAAAATCTTACGTAATATCGTGGGGGGAGAGGGTTTAAGGAAATGCTTACTGTTGCCTACAGGGAGGAAGGGGAGGGTTGAAAATGATCTTAAAAGTGCTTACGTAATACTTAAACAGCCCTTAGAATGAGGACAAAAGTACATGGCTGACCATACAATGTTTCTTCTACTCGCGGACTTTTACTACTGTCTTTTACTCTTTTGAGAGGCTGATTGCATTCCTACTACATACAAATATTTTTCTGATAAAAATTACATTGATTGTAATTTGACTGAAATTTTTTTAATTCACTGAGTTTTACTGGTTAACTTCAGTGGAAGTGTCATTATAACACTCAGTGATATTTCACTGTAATAATAAGTGAAAAGTCCTTACTAATTAGATTTATTGAATTCGTGGAAATAAAATTGAATCAGTAGAAGTTCACTGATTTTTAGTGATGCTCTTTTCAAGATTTCATACAATAAAAATCCATTGAGAATCAGTGAAACCTCACTGAAATTTTCAGTAATCATCATTAATCTACTGAAAATTCCAGTGTCTTTTCAGTGATTTCCAGTAGATTTTTCACTGATTAAAATCGTGAGAAAAGAGTCACTGAGAATCAGTAAAATTTTACTGGGAATCAGTGCAATTTCACTGATTCAATTCACTGAAAATAATGGTTTAGCTGTCCCAGCTAGACATATCGTTGGATTTTGTATATCCTAGAAATTTAGCTGTGTTCCTTAAATGTCTAGCTGTTTTAGTTAAATTTACCATCTAGAAATTATCTAGGTAAATTAACTAGATAATTTCTTGATGGCAAGTTTAACTAAAACAGCTAGACATTTAGGTAACATAGCTAGAAATGTAGCTCACACAGCTAAATTTTTAGGACATACGAAATCCAGCAATACGTCCAGCTAGAACAGCTAAACCATTATTTTCAGTGTAAGTTCAGAGAGAAAGCACTAAAAAAGCTTCAAAGGTCAATATTGTAGAATTTAATTAACCATGCGATTTTCAATGTTTCTTGGCCTGATTGAAACATTTTTTTATAAAGTTTATAGGTCTCTAACAACACTGTATTCTGAGAGTTGAATCCCCTAAACCCAATTCAAAAGTTGAAAAGTGAGGCCAGTCAATAAAGCGATTTAATTCGATCATTACACTCTCAATCTGCTCGACCTTTTTATTATCTCTGATTCTCCTCAGTTATCCTTTAATCGCATATCGAGAACATCCGCGATACTTGATATTCTCGCAACTTATTCTGTCCGGGGCTAGTTTACAACAAACGGAGGTTGATTTGACAAAGCCGCAGGTCCATTTATACGAGTGAATATTATAGGGCAAAGTTGAGGGGCGGCTTGTTATCCGCTCATTGAAGTTAAGCACGGGGCTAAGTGTGCGGGGCAAGAGGGCGGCCTTTGCCGGTCTAGATACTGTAGACGTTTTGAGTCTAGATAAGGAAAGGAGAAAGGGATGCAAGGGTGGCGGCGGGTGTTGTGTAGCCAGCCAATCGGAGGCCAGATTGTTGCCGAGGTAACCGCGAGAGGATTGCAGGAGATTATTCGACCGAGATTGAAAAGTTAGTGTGGAGTGGCGGGGAATATTGAGGGGTCTTCCCCACTCTGCAAATGGGGATGAATTCAAATATGTGTTTGATATATATGAGAGCAGTTGGAGGGCTAATACGCTAGGCTAGTTTGTTTAACGGCGATGCTCATCATTCTACAGAATTCGTTTTCTAGGTCTCTCAAGATTCGCGTTAACAAATTATGTATTACACTTGATGATAAAATCTATACAAACATTACTTAGCTATAATCAAATAAAATAATCACCAACATGCACACACAGCTAGAATTTATAAGGTGAATTCAATTAAATTCAAGGTAAATTGAAAATAATTTGAAAAAATTCCATATTAACCCATTAACGTCCAGCCGAACACATTTTGCACACCTCTCTTCCCGCGCTCACAGCTATTGCATTTCGAGGAAAAAAAAATGTAAAAAAATATATACTTATATTTTGAAGTGTGCTCTTTCCGCTGTTATCACTCAAATTATCGAAAAAAATTATTTTTCGTTTGAAAAATGCACTTTGAAACAAGAAAAACGTGATTTTTGAAGGAATTTTTTTTTAAATCGAGTTTTCAAAGATTTACAGGCTTGGAATCATGTTGGAACCGGTCTAGATCGTTGCGGCGTTGTCTGAATTTAAAGAATATGAGGTTGTGAAGTCAATTTGAACAATTAGAAACTTCAAAATGGCCCCTGAATTGCAAAATTTTTGCCAGAAAATTCATGAATTTTTTTCTCAGAAACGAAGCACTTTACAAAAAAATGACAAAGAAGAAAAAGTGCTTAGAATTGGTCAAAGAATAGACCTGAATTTTTTCAAAATTATTCGAGCGATTTTTGCAATTTATCAAAAATTGGCAATTTGCAAAACCAAAAAATCGCTCGAATCATTTTGAAAAAATTCACGTGTATTCTTTGGCCAATTCTAAGCACTTTTTGTTTTTTGTAATATTTTTGTAAAGTGCTTCGTTTCTGAGAAAAAAATTCATGAATTTTCTGACAAAAATTTTGATATTCGGGCGCCATTTTGAAGTTTATAATTGTTCAAATTAACTTCATAACCTCATATTCTTTAAATTCAGACAACGCATCCACAATCTAGACCGGTTCCAAGATGATTCCAAGCCTGTAAATCTTTGAAAATGCGATTTAAAAAAAAATTCCTTTGGAAATGATGTTTTTCTTGTTTCAAAGTGCATTTTTCGAACAAAAAAATTTTTTTTCGATAATTTGTGTGATACCACCGGAAAGAGCACACTTCAAACTGTAAGTATACACTTTTTTAGATTTATTTTTGCTCGAAATGCAATACCTGTGAGCATGGGAAGAGAAGTGTACAAAATGTGTCCGGCTGGACGTTAATTGGTTAACATGAATTTAAAGAATTTCAAGGGAGTTGAAAGAAAATTGAAACGATTTTAAGATATATAAACTGATCAAGAAATATTGAAGGGATTTAGTGTTTAAAAATAATTACAAAGCTAAAAAATTATTATATCTATAATGATTTTAATTAATTTTTAGACGGAAAAATCTACCAGAAAGAAATTTGGCAGTTAAAATATTCTACAATATACCCCAGCAACATTAATATTTAGAGCATGAAATAAGATTTAAAATGAACCTGTTTATTAGTGGAGTTTCCCTAAATAAAAGGAAAATAAAAACTTGAGTGCAGATAATGAAACTGCAAATTATATCGAGTCTCGTCAGAGTCGGGTCGAGCGTTAAGGACACGTTGGAAATGTTTATCTTTCCGCATCCCTACACGCGTGTCCTTACTTATGAGTCAAACCGAGGCTACTAGAGATTTTCTGGCATGTACATAATTAATTCCTATACCTGCACGTTGATACTTGTGAGATTCGTTCCCGGATTATATCTGTGTCAGAACAAAAAAATAATGCAAAACAGGTTGATGAGAGAAACCGTGTATACGAAGATATGAAAAATACGAGAAAACCTCTTAAGCAATAGACAAGGACAGAGGACGTAGGCTTGCCGACGTGGAAACGCAGGATAATGACTACTTTTTCATCTTTTAATTACGCAGTAATTAATTGAAATGTTTCCCCGTTCGCGAGGGCACTCTAGCAAAATGTGACTAAAAAGCCTTCACCGCGAAACAAATTCCTTCTTTTTTCTTTCTGTTTAAGCAAGGTTTTTACTGCTGTGATGACTTCTCAAAAATTTATCCAGACCTCGCGGATATTATATACCGATTTATATATTCCTTGGTGATTTTTATGGCGCGCTTATTACTCGTGACAAGTGTCGTTCGATTTTTCACACGGCAACCTCACAATTGGCTCGAAACTGTATAGAACTTTATCAAATAATAGGCTCTGTTAATCTGCTTGGATAATCGCGATCATTAATTCTCAAAATATCTAATCTCTCTGCATTAATGATAATAAAAAGGGAGAATACATATATTTGACGTGTATAATCAATTCTGATTTTATAGCACAGAAAAAACAAGGACTGAAAGTGTTTACAGTTTAAAGCAGGGGTGCGATTCTGTAATTTCATTTTCATTTTTACTTTCACTTTCCCCTCACTTCAGGTCTTTTGTCAAAATTCACGGCGGATTTGAATTTTGGAATTTCTAAAAAATTTATTAAAATTTACTGTAGGAAATTGGAATATATGTAATATAACTTTTCTCTATGTTGAAAGTTTCTGAAAATTAAAAAACGTCGTTGATTTAGAAATTCCAAAATTCAATTCCGCCGTGAATTTTGACAAGACTTGAAGTGAGATGAAAGTGAAAGTGAAAATGAAAAATGAAATTACAGAATCGCACCCCAGTTTTTAGACTGACTTATACTTAAATTTAGCCGATTCAGCCGAAAAACTGACTTAAGGGCATGTGATACCTTATCATAAGAACTAATTAGTTATGCCAATTATACAGAAATAATAATACATATTTTTAGCAAATAAGAGTCAATAAACCTTCATCTCGTGTAGACGAAAGTTTATTGACTCTTATTTACTAAAAATATTTATTATTATGAATGTATAATTGGTATAACTAATTTGTTCTTACGGTAAAGTATCACATGCCCTTAAGCTGTGAGACCTAGATTATTTTTTGTCAAATATATGTTTTGCCTTTAGAGATAATAAAATCCTACTCTTTAAAACTGAATTGGTGGTGAAAAATCGATTTCACTTCTATTTCATCAGAAAATTTTTGTGATGACTTGTGTGATGGTTATTTTAAACTTTTCAACACTTCGTTATTTGCCTCGGCATTACTGGGCTGGGGCTACTTGACAAGATGGAAAAAACAATGCAGTATGCACAGACTTTCCCTTTGTGAGAGACTTGCACTGCTACGTGCAATTGTTCTCCTATTGTTTTTGCCATTGTTTCCGGTAACTCTTTCGCGGTAACGAGAAGGAACCTCAATTAGAACGGTTTGAGGGCTTAAACGCCCAGAGGCTGCCTAGTTTAAAGAGAGTCTAGGGTAGCCGTGCATTGGAGGAACACATTGCGAATAAGATAATGAAATTAGAGAGGTACAATGTACAAACGAATTCTACACCCAAAGTATGCAATTATTTTCAAAACGTACAACAATTATATGTTTAAAAACATCGCAAATATTTTAGAAGATTCTAACTCGGGAGTTGATATTTGAAAAGAAAAATAATTTTTATATATGAAGAGCGTGGAAAATTAGATGGGTATCTTCTACTGGATATCCAAACGTTTATATCTTTTTATTGAAATGTGAATTTTACTATAATTTTTTAAATTTTATAATTAATTCATAAGTAAGGACACTCATGTCAATAACTTTATCGAAGCGATTCGTGCAGCCATCTGTCAGGAAAACCCACGGACTAGATTTCTATAAAAATAATTTTTTTATCCAGTAAGACTTCCTTTATATAATAGGAATATATTGACAATTACTGAAACGATTCATATGGTGAATTCTATTAACTTTTTAAAAACATTATAATAAGTACATTATAAAAGTTTGTATGATAAATTATCATAAATCTGACTTAAGATAATATTTACAATACTCACTCGTTTATTTATTCATTTTAATCGATGATAGATATGATTAAAGTCTCAACATAAATATGAATTTTAAATCACAGAAAATCCTGTTTTTATGTCACACAAGTATTAAATCAGTATAGTAAATTGTCTAAACCAGTACAATTTTTCAAGCTCTTTTCAAAATTCTAATAACATCACGAGACACTTGAAAATAAAAAATAAGCCCTTTTTTAATCTAATTTATCTGATTAATACCTAATGATATAATATCTTCAAAAACCCTTAGAATCATTTTCTACATTTCAAACAAATTTTCATTATATTTAAACGAAAATTGCAAAAAATTATACATTATTAAACTATATCAGAGACACCCTAAATTTGGATCATCTTGGATGTCCGAAAGAGCTCCTCTACTCTTTAAAATCCAAAATTTATTATATATTTAAAAACAGGAGATGAAAAGGTGGAAGAAACAAAAATTCGATACGTTTTCAACATAGTATTCAAGGAGGTAGCCGAATTCAATGTAAAATCGATATCCCCACTTGACTATCGAACCCCCAACGCGCAGATGTCGTTTTCAGGACACCCTTATCCTGGTTCTGTTTTCCTGAAGCCATACCGTTTGAATCGTCTTCAAGCGACTCTTAAGCACTCGACTATTATCGTATCATATCATGACAAATCTCTTCTGGCAATTTAGAATGTCCAAATGCGTGAAATTGCCGCTTAATAGGGAATTCCGATCGCTTGTTTCGAAAAACTACCCTCATTCGTGACACGTTTATATCTGCATTACGAGGCTATCAAGATACAATCCATCCCTAGCTAGGATAAATAACAGTACGGAACAGCCTCTACTCTCGACATAGTGTCCTGATAGAAAAACAAGTTTGTGCTTTGAAGCTCAATTTAAGATAAATCCTGTTACCCCTGTTAATGAGAGCAGCAAACGCGAGACGAGATATCAATCTTTTCTGCATTAACTTCTTAAGTAGAATTATATTTCCAAGATGGAGTTTCTTGTGTAAATAAGAAGAGGTTTCTTCTTACATGGATTTAACATTTCTGAAAAAACCAAGATATTTTTCTTAAAGGACATTTTTCTTTCTAAAATTCTTTCTATTAGATCATTCATTAAAATTTCATATACTGAATGCATTTCTCTTTTAAAAATATCCTTCCAAGTATTTGTTTAAAAAATAGGGAAAGTATTGCAAAACTAATTTTATACCTTTGCCTTCCTAAATATTAAAAAAGTCTTAAGAATTTTGAGGAAAAAATATTTTCGCATCTTACGGTAATGTTTTGAAAGAAATTTTTCAATAACGGAGGCAATGGAATTTATTTTTGTTATGTTTTCAAATGATTAAGTTTTACTATTGTTTATAAATGTTCTGATTATTGAGTTGGGGTGAACAATTGATCGACAGGGTGAATTAATTGAAATTATTTTTAGATAAGTAACTAAATTCTATGTTTTCCTGGTTGAATGGAAACTCTGTTTCTTCTTCCAGGATGGAAAGGTAAAAGCGGACAATAAAATCCTAACTAAGCCATGCACGAGTTATAGCTTCCTGGTGGTGGGAATGCTTCTGGCGTAACTTACTTGACGAATGACAGACATTGACGAGTTGTTCTCGAAAATACGCTTCATAATTCCAGAAAGAAGAAGAGGTAAGTTCTATTAATCGATTTTAATCCACAATTCAAGGTCTCAGAATTTAGATATAGAGGCCAACGCAAATGCTGAAAAAGTATCCATCATTTCACAGTTTGCATATAATTAGTGCATTCTTTCAATATTAAGGGTGTTTAATCAATATTCTAGTCTCAAAATTAGATTCCCCATTACTCAAAAATTATTAAAATTGATTGTCTCTTCGCTTTGTAGATATATTTTATTGCAAAATAGAAATGGGTCTATAGAGCGAAAGCGTTTATAAATATAATTTTTTAATTCAACTCAAAAAGTATTAAGAATTCACATTTTTTTTACTCTGTATATACTTAAATTTAAAAAATAACTAGTTATACACAGTGAAAAAATATAGTTATCATATTTACGAAGTAAAATGAAAAAATCGAAAGGATCATTTAAAAACCCAAGATTAAATATTTCTAAAAAAATTTTTACTCATTCTATTAGACATTCTTTCACAAAAATGATTTAAAAAAGCAAGTTTCCAAATTTTCTTTTCAATTAAAAAAAAAAAGTAAAGAGGACATTTTTTCAGATCAAAATTTCAAAATTAATACAATTCTAAAATATTTATAAAACTTAAAAAGTCCTTTTATGTATATATATATATATATATATATATATATATATA
>UCOH01011381.1:0-41594 GCA_900474275.1 Synergus japonicus | reverse complement strand
GTACAAGATCCTCTGCATGTATCCCAATTAAATGTATAGTTTCCTGAGTAGGAAACTTTGCAGGGTCCTATAAATTTTTAGAAATTAAAATTATTCCTATACAGGTTCATGTATATCCCTACTGAAAATTCCTATATGGTTTCCTTCATAGGATCCTATTATAGGAATTTTTAAAGGAATAACCTGCACATATTCCTATGAGAGTTCCCATATAGTTTCTGATATGTGCCTCCTTCAAGGAATGAGGCAAGGATCCTATGTAGGATCCTGCGAAGTTTAATAAATGGAAATTATTCATATATAGTTTCTTTTATAGGAATCTCTAAAGGTTCCTGTGCAGTTTCCTTCAGGTTATTCCTACATAGTTTCCTATCTAGGAATCTTTACAGGATCCTAGATATTTTAAAAAATATATGTTTAAAAAATAATAATTTGCGGGATCCTCAAGAAGAACCAGTATTGGAGACGCTGTACAGCTTTTTTCGTTATGAAAAATCCGAAAAATCTGCGGCTGTTGATCCGGTATTCGAACACCCGAATACATATCTCTATGCCTTGACCCTAATAACTAATCCCCGCGGCTAACTTTACAGATGGTATATTTTACAAAAATCCCAGTAAAGTATCACACCGGCTCTGTCTTTTGTGAGACTTTACTGGGATTTTTGTATAATATACCATCTGTAAAGTTAGCCGCGGGGATTAGTTATTAGGGTCAAGGCATAGAGATAGATATTCGGGTGTTCGAATACCGGACTAACAGTCGCAGATTTTTCTGATTTTTCACAGCAAAAAAAGCTGTACAGGGTCCAATACTGGTTCTTCTCGAGGATCCCGCAAATTATTATTTTTTAAACATATATTTTTTAAAATATCTAGGATCCTGTAAAGATTCCTAGATAGGAAACTATGTAGGAATAACTACCTGAAGGAAACTGCACAGGAACCTTTAGAGATTCCTATACAAGAAACTATATATGAATAATTTCCATTTATTAAATTTCGCAGGATCCTACATATGATCCTTGTCTCATTTCTTGAAGGAGGCACATGTCAGAAACTATATGGGAACTCTCATAGGAATATGTGCAGGTTATTCCTTTAAAAATTCCTATAATAGGATCCTATGAAGGAAACCATATAGGAATTTTCAGTAGGGATATACATGAACCTGTATCGGAATAATTTTAATTTCTAAAAATTTATAGGACCCTGCAAAGTTTCCTACACAGGAAACTATACATTTAATTGGGATACATGCAGAGGATCTTGTACAGTTTCCCCTGCTGAGTAATTTAGTCTGGAGCATAGGAACCTTTATAGGAAATAAAAGGTAAAGGATCCTACATGGGAACCGTCTTTCAATATGTATACGTACCAATTTTCTGTATGATCAGGAAACTACACAGAAACCTACATAGGATCCCTGTCACCTTTCCTTTAATGACACACGTGAGAAACTATATGGGAAACTTAATAGGAATATGTACAGTTCTCTTTAAAGATCCATATAATAGGATCCTATAAAGGAACCCATACAGGAATTTTCAATAGGGTTGTTCCTGAGTAAGCCCCATTTTTCACATCGAGAAATACTTCTCTGCCAAGCGGCACTTAACGGTATTGGAGCATTTTCAAACCACTAAAAATTAATGTAGACTTTACTCAAATCCGCCATTGTGTCCACATCTTACCAATACGTGGTGTTTGAGGTCGCAAAAATGATGTGTTTGAAGTGTCGTTTTTTTTATCGACAATCTTTTGGTTGTACGACAGGGGCTATCTGCTTATTTTCTGCAAAAAGAAATTTGTTTGGCTAAAAAGTGAATTTTTACAAGTGTGGCGACGCGGGTTGAGGGGTGCGGGTAAACAGTACTTACATTTTGCCAAGTCCCTGTCCGAGCAAAAAAGGCACAAAACTTCACTCCAAGGGTGCTTCGCTCACTCAGGAAATTTTTCCGAATCTCGCTATGCACTTCAAAGCCCGAGCACTTACGAAAATCGTGTAAAAAAAGAAGTTTGAGAAATCGCATACTACACATGTGCTAGTTTTGTGCCTTTTTTGCTGGGACAGGGACTTGGCAAAATGTAAGTACTGTTTACCCGCACCCCTCAACTCGCGTCTCCACACTTGTAAAAATTCAGTTTTTAGCCAAACAAATTTCTTTTTGCAGAAAATAAGCAGATAGCCCCTGTCGTACAACCAAAAGATTGTCGATAAAAAAAACGACACTTCAAACACATCATTTTTGCGACCTCAAACACCACATATTGGTAAGATGTGGACACAATGGCGGATTTTAAGGCATTCCACAAATTTTGCTATTTTTCTGTGTTTGTTTACATGTTTTCGTGAAATGCTGCAACAGGCGTAAAATCGTTTATCTTTTGCGGTCTTAAAATCGAAAGATAAAAATGACATTTTGTCCGTTGTTCCAACAGCCTTAAGATAGAAAAAGAATTCCGTTTGAATTCTCTGTTCTACCTTATAAGATAGAAATAGATGCTAAAATGACAGTCGGTCTGATCAGTGATCGCAGATTTGAAACGCCGACCGGCACACAAACTGAACTGAATGTTCGTGTGATTAAAGGTGAATCCACACGTCGACTCTAACTCTTGTTCCGCGCGTAAAATTGGTGTCGCGTCCCCACCACCTTACCTATGTCGTGTCGCATTCCCACCAAGTAGCACCCATTTACCGCATTCTCAATCAATTACAAAACTTTACAAATTTAAAAGTAATTCCAAGTGAGAATAAAAATTTTTTTTTCGAGTACCATAAATTAGTAAAACTAGCTGTGAATTAGATCTCGGTTGTTCTGTTTAACTATATTTTTTATGCTCATTTGTTGAGCAGTTTTCATCCTCATTATATGATGAAGTAGCAAATTCATTTGCTTGCTCATAGAGGAAGCATTCACCATTTTTTTCTTAAAACAAAGTTACGGTTATCAATTTCAACCAAATTCTTTTCTTATTGTCTATTGAAATAAATCTTCCATTATTCAAGCTCAAAAAATAAAAAAAAAAGGTTTTAATTATTTCACTACAAAAAAAATGCATTAATCCTACAGATCGCGTCCCCATCAACTATCCAGTGGGTATGAAATTTAAAGACGTTTTTAGAACGTCCAAAAAAACGTCCTAAGTCAGGCTAAAAAATTTCCTAACAACGTCTTTAGAACATTGTATGTTTTTAGAACGTTATTTGCCCACTGGATACCACCATATGTTTCGCTCGGATCATCAATTTTACGCGCGGATTTACACTAAATAAAAACATCTTCAACCCAAAAGATTTTCAAGTTTTTAGCACAAAATGAAAATTATGGGTCGAGATTTTTCTTCCCAAGTGACCATTTTGAAATTTTTTCTTAAAAATTGAGATTTTGGTAGTTAATAATAATATTCACATGTACTTCAACGTGGATTTGTAACAATGTGATGTAATTATAAATTATCCATATAGAAAATCGAGTTTGATTTCAAAGTGAAATTCGTACATTGTCATCTAATTAACTCTATGTCTATAAATGATTCATAATTAGTATATTTGTTTAGTGTCCTAAAATGAATCTCCATCTTTTTACCTTTCTGTATTACCATGTGGTAATATATAAAGCTGGAATTTCCACATGGATTCCATAACATGGATTTCCAAGTGAATTGTGAACATTGTTTAAAATAATTATAAATTTAGGTTCATATTGCAGTATAGTGCGACACGAATGTATACAAGTCGTGTCGCGTCCCCACCAACTACCACCATATTTTTCGCCCGGTCCTCAATTTTACTCGCGGATTTCTACGTTCCGTGTCGCGGCCCCACCACCTTACCTATGTCGTGTCGCGTCCCCACTAAGTCGCACCCATTTACCGCATGATTTTGCGCAAAAACGCAACGCATTTTAAGAAATTTCATGAATTGCTAGTAATTAATAATTTCATACATGATATTTTATAATAGATGCGGTGCTAGTCTAGCAGACGCTAAAAACCAGTGACAAATGCGGTGCCAATTTAGTAACCTAATATTTTTGTAGTTGGCGCTTCAGTCAAAAGTGTCGGGCTACCCCGCACTGCGAAGTAGCCTGAATACTATTATATTATTATTTGATATAAACAATAAGACATATTAAGTGCATACAATTGTTTATTTAAATTACCTATTTCAAACATATTTTACGTCATTTAGATATAAGAAAAAGAACATATTTATATAAAACGATCATACAATATAAAATTAAAAATGATCATTTTTATAAGAAAAAAATAATCTTACCTTTTGCATTATTATAATTATAATTTTTCTTTCATCATTTCATATATCTAAATATGTTCTTTTTCTTATCTAGTGAACGGAAAATATATTTGAAACAGTTAATTTAAATAAACAATTGTATTCACTAAATATGTCTTACTGTTTATAACAACAATTATAAACAAACTAAAAAATTGTTTCATAGAGAGGCAAAAATACTGATACTAATCAATTTTTATTTAAAAAAATGAATTTTTGAAAAAATAACTATTTAAACAAATATGTGTGATACATGAAATTCTTAGTTGGATAGTCCTCAATAAGCTTCTATACTTTCCCAGAACATTTTCCTAAACCTTAAAAAATTATTTCAAAAAATCATTTTCCCCCATGGAATTTACATAGAAAACTTGAAGTCAAAATAGGCACGTGTTAAAATCAAAATTTAAAAAAAAATGACATTTCTTTTTTCGGATTTAGAAACGAGTTGAGGGGATCGAGACTATGTAGAAAAAAAGTGTTTTTAGGCCACCTTACTGTACACTCCCCCAAAAAATTAGTTATTTATCTATAATAACAATCTTCGTATTCATTTACTTTGTCAGCACATTGAAATTAGCTTCTATGTTTCCGCTCGCTTATTCGTATTTCTTTGTTTTGAAATTTCTGTTTTCCGAGTTTGAAGGTTTATGTTCATATTTCTATTATTAATTATAATAACATTATGTATACGTATTTTTAAATAAAAATTTATTTAAAGATTAATCTTCTCTTTTAAATTTTGTCGGAAAAAAAAATACTTTAGAAATATTAAAAGGTGTACGTATTTCTGAATAAAAATTATTTCGAAAATATAACAAACTAGCAAAAAAATAGGCGAATTTTACCCTCTTTGGCAGTACCGAAGAATAATTGAAATAAAGAATAAAAATTTTTTAAATACTGTTTTCAGATTAGAATTCCTTGAGTATACGCAAGATCGATGTTTTTTACATTCTCATCAAATATTGTAATAGATTTTTGTAAAATCCGTACCCCTCCCCCCTCACCGTTTTTTACAAATATTTTTGATCGCTTTTTCGTTTCATTCAATGATATTGAAAACAAATTTTATTAGAAACTGGATTTTGTCACTACTACAAAATTTCTTCTTCTTCGTCTTGTTATTATTATTATTATTATTATTATTGTGTTTAATTAGTTAATTAATTATTAATTAATACTTACAAGGTTGAAATATATTATGAATAAATAGTATTGAAATTTATTTAATTAGAAGTATTATATCTGTAAGAAACGAATCGTGCGCTTTATTTTTGCTAGTAAATAATTAATAAATGTTCATAATTCATACGATAATAAAGTCCAAAGACTATACTTCAAGAATTATCAAAATTATTATTTTAAAAAATAAAAAAAAACAAGTAATTTCTGCTAAAAATATTTTTTTGTCGATTTCACTTTCAATTGACCTTGATTAGTTAAGGGGTATACCCCACTTAAAATTTTTAAATGACATTTTTCGAAAGTATACATATCCAGAAGTATCCTACTAAAATTTTGTAAAGATTGGAGCAGTGTAATAGTTATACATTTTTTTTGTGACCTTTACTTTGCTAACTATGCGCTCGAAAACAAATTTCTCGAAAACAAAAAAAAAAGCATTTTCTATTTCAGGGCTTCGAAAGATAAAACATTGACCTTTATTTTTAGAGCAAAATATTTTTTTTTAATCCTAAAACAAATTTTATTTCCAAAAAAAGATTCAAATACTCAATTTTTGAAAAAATAATTATAATTCTTGATAGATCGTGAAAAAATCTATGAATAACATACAGGATAAGATTTTGTTTATCGCATTTGAAAGCAGTTTAGTAGTTATACTGCAATTAGGGGCAACCAACTTAAAATCCAAAATTCAATTTTTATTCAATCGAAACAAAATTTTTTCTCTAAAATACTATTTATAGGCTATATAGAGATCATATAGAGATCAATGGGATAAGTGAAGCAATTTCTGCACGAGAGACTTATATATCTGTCATCAGAAATAGGTAAATATTTTTCTAATAAACGTATTATGTCTTATGTTTCAGAAAATTATTAGTGGATCGTCTAAGAAATATTTTTCGTAGACAGGGAAGAAACTACGAGGGAAGTGAGGAGACGCTGACTGAGCTTTTTCAAGATGCCATTTCTGTTTACTAAGGTAGCCAAGTTTTTTCATTTGTATCTAATAGGTCACAACCAACCTTTCTTCACTTATTTTGTGATTAATATAAACCTAATAGCATTTTAGCTGAACATCTGATTGATTTTCGTATAATGAATACCCATAATTTTGATAACAACGGTGACCTACTTTTGTGTGACCTTACTTTGCTAACTATGCGCTGTTTAATTTCTTGAAAACAAAAGAAAAACATTTTATGTTTCAGGACTTCGAAAGATAAAACATTGACTTTTATTTTTAGAGCAAAATATTTTTTTTTAATCCAAAAGATTTTTTATTTCCTAAAAAGGAATCAAATACTTAATTATTGATAAAATATGATTATATTCATTCGATAGATCATGAAACACCTATCAATAATTACACAGGGTGTCTACTACCAGGAAAAACCGGGAATTTATAGAATTTTAGGGGAAAATTTTTACAAAAAGTGTGAAAGATTTTTACGTATTTTAAGGGATTTTAAAAATGTTCGTAAAAATTGCATGTAATTTTGACATTTAATGCACATTAGGGAAATTTACAGAATGTCACTAGATTTTTATGATTTGTAAAAGATTTTGTATAATAATTGTAAAGGATTTCATGGAATTTTAATATATTTAATGATGTTTTCAGGAATTTCAAGAAATTTTAATGAACTTTAAGAGATTTCAAAAGTTGTAAATTTGAGAGATTTTTACGAATATTAAATGTTGTGAAGTGATTTTAAATTTCAAAAGATTTAAAGTGAAAGTGTCTGAAAGTTATGGAAAAGTCAGGGAAATTTCAGGAGATTTAAAAAATTGAATCTTGTGGCCACCCTGCCTTAGTTTAATCTTAAAAAGAGTAAAAATGTTATATAGATAAATAATATATAATAACCTAGTGGGCAAACAAACATTGTCATCCTGAAGACGTCCTAAAAACAACCTTAGGACGTGTATAATAGTCCAATGATGTCCTAAAGACGTCTCACGTCCAAAAGACGTCTATTTGACATTATTTTGACTGGCATGTCATGGACGTCCTAAGGATGTCTTTAGGACGTCCTCAGGAAGTGAATGTCTTTTTACCTGCTGGGAAACTTTATAATATGTTGGATTTGTTGATTTAATATGTTAAGGGCATGCTCTGCCCCGTGGTCTCATTTCCCATATCCCAAAGTTTGAAAGCGATATATCATTTCGTTTGGCCGTGATGACTTCTAAAAAAAATTTTCACAGACCACGGGGCAGAGCATGCCCTTAACTTCATAATAGTAAATGCATACATTTACTATTGATGTAACATTAAAGTGTGTTTTTACTTTCCTGGAAAATCAGGAAAAATCAGAAAATTTGTAGCATTAAAAAAATTTTCGCAATGTATTTTTGGACCACCCTAGTAGACACCCTGATTAACATACAAGCTAAAATTTTGTTTATCGCATTCGAAGGCAGTTTAGTATACTGCAAATAGGGGTAACGAATACAAAATCCAAAAGTCAATATTTATCCAATCGAAAAAAAAATGTTTCCTGTAAAATGAGACCTATATCTGTCATTACAAATAGGAAAAAATTTTTCTAATAAAAGTATTGTGTTTTATGTTTCAGAAAATTATCAGAAATTATCGCGTAAACGAACTTTTCCGTAAATTAGGAAGAATCTACGATGGAAGTGGCGAGATGATAATTGAGCTTTTTAAAGAGACAATATTGTTTGACGATGAAAATGAAGACATACTGATGGACTTGATTTACACATCTAGCCCAGTTCTCTGGTTTGAGTCTTCTACGTCACAAAACTTTCTTCATTTACTTTGTCAACATCAACCTAATAGTGCTGTAGCTCAGCGTCTAATTAAGTTTGGCATAAATATCAATAAACAAGATACGAATGGTGACACTCCATTACATGAAGCGATACGGCAGTACACAAATTCTGACGAACCCAATAATATGCTAAGCTTATTGCTAAATCACGGGGCAAATCGAGACATCAGAAACAGGAGTGGCGTAACGCCAATACAACTGTGTTTGCTCTTAGAAAAGATAGATGCAGCTGAACAATTTTTGAAGGAAGAAGACAAACTTCCCAACGCGAGAACTTTTGAGAAACACAAAAGATGCCTGCATCTGATAAAATGTCTTGTGCGAGAAGGAAAGTATTGTAATATCGTTGGTTCAAATTATTCTGTCCTACTGCACTTTGCTTTCGATGTATATGACGAAGAATCAATTGAGTATGTTGTAAAAAACACTAAATTTGATTTCAATGCAGTTTACGATGGGCGCTCGCTATTGACTTCAATTGTAAACAGAGGTACATTTCAAATGATTACATCGTTGGCTAATGTGGGTGCTGATTTCGATTTCAGTTTATCGAAGAGTGGATCAACTACACTCATGGAAGCAATCCGTAGTTTCAGAACAGATGTCGCTAATTTTTTGTTAGACCACGGAGTGTCCATAAGTAAAACAGCAGAAAATAATCCTCTTCATTGTGCTATTAGTATGCAAAATTTAACAATATTTGAAAGACTTTTGAGGATGGGGGCAGATGTAAATGTGTATTCCAAAGGCCTTTCGCCACTTCAACTCGCTTGTGATAACAGCGGATATAGAAATGATGGACTCTATGATTGGGACAATAATGATTCAACATCAAATGTGAATATAGTACAGACTTTGCTCCATCATGGAGCCAAAATAGAAGGCAAAAGTCATTTAAATAGGACTGCATTAGATTATGCATGCAGATCTGGATATTTAGATATAGTGCAAATTCTTTTAAGCCGCGGTGCTAAGATTGATCAGGGAGAAGAGTCCACTCTACTTCATGCGGTTAGAGGACAAGATCCAGATATAGTGAAACTCATCTTGGAGCAAAGTGCTAATGTCGAACACAGATGTTCACCTAAAAAAATGATGCTTCTTCATATTATTCCCGGCAGTCTACCTCGAATATCACCTTTGGAAAGTGCAGTTCGATTTATTCAGAAAGATTTGGTTTGTAAGAAGATTATTGAGATTTTTGTGGAATATGATTGTGTGAATTTTAATGTTTTGGATTCAGAACGAATGGAAACACCATTTCATATAGCCTGTAAGACTCGTAGAAAGCATGATGTCGTGTCTGGTGAAATTGTTGAAAATCCAATCAGCGGAGAAACTATAAAATTTCTGTTATGGGAATGCAATGTTAATGTTAATGTCTTCAATTGTGAGGGATTGATACCTCTTGATAACGCTCTTATTTCTTGTAGACGAAAGAATAATGAGGATGACTTCTTTCATTTCAATCCAGATTTAGTAACTCTAATTGCTTATATTGCTAAAATGATAGAAGCAGGAGAGTGCGTGAATGAAAAAAATAAAATTTTACTGACTAATCATAAATGGGCTTGTCCAATTTACCTGAAATGCGCCAACGAGCTCAAATTGATGAGGAAAAATATTAACATCTCGCGTAAATTTTCTTATTTGGACATCTTGTCTACTAATCTTGATAAATTGGGTAGGATTTTGAAAGATAAAAATTTATTGCAGGTTTTGTTTGTAGGAAAATATAAGAAGTGCTTTCCAATATATGCAGATTATTTGAGATATCGTATTCGGCGAGCTACGATTCGTCAACGATATCTTGAATTGGCAGTTGGTCTTTTCCAAAAACATATATATAGGTATATTCCAGATGAACTTGTGTTGTACATTTTCTCATATTTAAACGTCTACCAGTTAAAGAACTTTGCGAAAGCTTACTTCGTCGATGTTGAAAAGATATAAAAATTTATAATAAGTATAAAAAATAAAGTAATGTATAATAATGTATAATGTATATATTGTATATAATATATATATATATATATTGCTTCCTCATAGAGGAAGCTATATAGTGGTGAAAAAATTCAGTTTCCTAAAAAAGTTTTTTCTGAACATATTTTAAGGGCAATATATCTAATATGATGATCTTAACAATTGTCTGGATGTATATATATGTATGTGTGTGTATGTAAATTTTGCATAGTTATTCAAAGAAGATGTAAAAAGTTATGGTTAATTGTATTTTTCAAAAATTAATTTTGGGACTATAATTTCTGAAATAATTAAAATTTGAAGCTGATGTAAAGAAAATGAAGATTCTTTGTGTCTAAATGAATCGATTTACCCGTAAGATTAATGTATTTTTATAAAATATTTTTACAGCTAGTTAAATATATATAATAATATAAATGTATAATAAACAAATAATGGAAATAATTTTTATCCACCTTTCCTTCATTCTCAATGACTATTATATGACATGAACATTATGTTTCATTCTGATTATAAAACATATCTTCAAATTGAAGCAAAAAAGTAGATCTTACCGCAAATGCTCCTTTTCTGGCACAAAACTAGATATGATTACTCAAGGAAAAATTTATGTTGTTGTATAAAAAAACTGACTATGTGCATTGATTTATGTAGACAGGTGTCGAACTCACACAAAAAAAAGCATGACGTTTCTATTGTAGCTAAATATGTTCACTACCGCTATCTCTGAGCAAACAGCGGATTTAAGCTTATACACCTGGTATATTGTACATGTCTTCACGTATTTATCATGAAATTTTCGTCAAAAAATATTCATTGGAAGCGGAGATATAAGGCGACCCGCAAAAGTCCTTTAAAAAAAGTTGAAATACGGGTGACGGTGTCGGCTATACTAGGTTGCTCGAAAAAAAATTTTCTTTAGTAAACTACATGAGTTTCTCTAGAAGATGGACTTCTAGCTTTTGAAAATATTTAAAATTATAAAAATGGCGTAGTTTTGAAAAAAATGTCAATTTTTGCTTAAAAAAACGCTTGTTTTTTGTTTATAAAAGTTGTAATTTTTTATATAACAAAAAGTTGCAGGTTCACCCTCTGTAGAAACATAGAATACAAATTGTGTAAAAATTTGAAGTTGATCGGATGATTAGTTTTCGAGCTACATCGTCACCCGATTTTAAAAATGCAGTTTTGAGAAAAACGCATTTAAAATTTTTAACGGAGATTTGATTTGCGGAAAATTTTCACTTCCTGTTGCCCGATTTGATGACCTGTTTTGCTCTTCAGACTTTTTTATAGTTGTATGAAGGTTTTTCACTCATTTAAAAATTTGTTTGAAAATGTTTTTTGTTTGTTTTCTAGCCCGCAATTATCTTAGCGCTAATGAACAGTGCCGCTTTAAAGTGCTCCCATTTAAAAACTATTAGAGATATCGATTTAAAATTTTGGGTACTTATTTTTAGGTTGATTAACTATGGAAAAATGCAAAAAGATCGATTTTTTGAAAATGAGAAACTAGCATAGCCCCTTAAGTAAATTAATAAGGCGCAAGTGAATGTGCCTGCAAAGTGGACAGGTTTTTTTTCGATACTTTCAGTTAGTCTCTGGATCCAAGAAAATAAATATCGAATACATAAATAATTGATGAAAAATAAAAATACTGAATTAGAAATGACCGAATTTTTAAATTTCTGAAATGAAATAGCTGATATTTAAAAATTTATTATAGACACAATTTTCAACGGTCCATTCCCAAATATTGGGAGTAATGACAAGTGTCTAGGTACATTATTCAAAAAAGAAAAAAAAAATAGTTCCAATGTTTAAAAAAATTATTTGTTTATAAGTGTTACATCGTAACAATATTTTATTTTGTAAAACAAACAATGTATTTATCTTCACTTTTTTGACTGCCTTCTCAACCCATGGTGGTTTGTCTCACGCCAAACCTACGATCTGCTCCACATCCCATTTTTTATTACCAGATTTACTAAATTTAAGGCTTAACCTTGCCATTCTGTATATCTTATAATTATGAACTCAAATACGCATTGGGTCCCCATCTTAGGACAACTTAAGATCTTTATAGCTTTATAGTTATCCGCTAAACTACTCATCGCTACATCTGTTTAGTCCAACAACGTCTCAACCACATTATGACTTAATGATGGTCCCATGGTTCTTGACCACCTTTAATGTAAATTCTGGAAAAACCCAAAATCACAATGTCAAATGAGAGAAGGACTTACATCCCCTTACATTTGCAACCAATTACAGGGCCTTCTTCCCTCTCTACCTTAGTTTTAACAGTCTAAAATGTACACCCTCAACCATCCAAAAAGCTCAGATTATCTTGTACTGTCGAGACACTATTTTTCTAATTTTCATCTTATTGTTATAAGTTTCCTTTTGTATCTCTGGTTCGGTTTAAATAAACAATAATCATTAAATCATCAGCAATTTGAATAATTATTTCTTCAAAATTTAAATAATTATTCCTTCACGTCCACACAAAACAATAAGAATAAGCCATATTTTTATAAACAATTGGTGGAATGAATTTCTTGTAATGCTTATTGAAAAAAAAAACAATATTTTTTTTTCGTATACGTATATTTAGAGCAGTGATGTCCTACGCGTGAGCAAATGAGTAGTCGCCTACCCCTTCTTTTAGCACCTTTAATGAGCAGATTTCCCTCGGCTGCCGGGCGGTCGAACAGAGCTTTCAACAAAATTTTCTAATTTTAATTTTTAAAGAATGTGAAAAAATATTTATTTTATTATATATTTTTTTTATTTTTATTTTTTAAAATATTTTTTTAATATTTATTTTTTTTATTCACAATTTTTAAATGCGTAAAATTTTATTGAAAGGACACCTGAAAGAATATTTTATAAAAATTTAATTTTAAAGAACCGAAAACTGATGAAATGAGCACGAGCTAAAGTGAAAAAGGAATTAAAATCGATTTTTTTTAAAGTCAGTTTTTTGCCTGTAATTTGAAAAATGAAAAGTTACAACATTTTTTCGATGAGAAAATAGATACGCCATACAATTTCACATATAGATACGTCCTTCAAAAATTAAAATTCGAAAATTTTGTTGAAAGCTCGATTTCGTCCGTCCAGCAGCCGAGGGGAATCGACCCATTAAAGGTGGTAACAGAGGGGGTAGGCGACTACTCATCTCACCTCTAACGCGCTCTGTTTATATTTGACTCGCTGTTTGAATGCTCATATTTCTTTAACGATTGATTCAAATGAAGTAAAACTTTTCATAAACCTTCATTACACCCTAATGAACATTTCTTCCGCTGAAAGTTTCGGTTTACTAAAAAATTCCCTCGATAAACAAAGCGTTTGAAAGTTGCGATACGATATTTTGATAATGCTTAAAAAAATTCATAAGTTTTTTTCATAACAAATCGGAAAAGTTTTAAAGAGCATACGATCTTCAGAACACTTTGAAGCATAACTCCTCCAATTTTCATTTAAAAGTATTAAAAACTGTCTTTTCGAGCGAGTAAAGTGAAAATATGTATTAAATTTAATTTTTCAAAAAATTGAATTTTTCCACTTTCTTTTAGAAACAGTAACAAATACAACTTTTATGTAAGGGTATAAAAGATGCACCATGAAATTTCCTACAGCAGTTAAAATCCGAACTTCCCTTTTATAGGTAGCTGTTTTCCGTTTTAACGGTTAAGGAGTTAAGGTAAATGGGATGTCGTGGGCTGCCGCCTCGCTTCATCCGTCATGCAATTGGCCCAAATAATATTAACTTAGCCTCGGATGAACGTGTTCGGCCCGCTGGCCGAGCATTACCTTTTGCTGGCGCCGTTGTGGAGCCTCTTCGATTTCCATGCGACTATCCTGCATGTGGAAGGAGCTTCACTTCTAAAATCGGACTGGGTGTGCATCGAAGAGCGATACATCCAGAGTATGCTGATCGTCTGGTCAATACCCATAATATCAGGGAAAGGTGGATGGATGAGGAGGAAAGGATTATGGCGAGAAGAGAGGCCGAGCTCGTTATATTGGGTACTAGATATATCAACGTGGTTTTAGCTCAGGTTTTATACTCAAAAAAAAAATGTTCAAAAATAGCTCTTTTTTTGAACATATAAAGTAGAATAACCCCTTAAAACCCTGTGAAATTCCTTAAAAGTCATGGAACTCTTCTTAATTTTTTTTTTTAATTTCTTAAAATTATTTTAAATCATTAAAAATCACTTTAAATGCCCTAACATCACATGGTTAAGTACTTTTTTTAGGAATTTTATTGTCACGCCCTATTGGAAATTCCCACATGGGGACCTTTAAGGATCTCACATGGGAACCCATATGGGAATCCACATGGGTTCCTTTGTTAATCCTTATGGGAAAATTGGGACACGAAATGAGGTGGGAACCTACATCACAACCTATGTGAAAACCCATACAAAATCCTATGTATTTTCTTTTGAATTTGAATTAAGTATAATTTTGATAAGTAATTTTGAAGTAAGTAAATTAAAAAGAAAATCCATAAAATCCTGTATGAATTCCTACATAGGTTCCCACATAGGTTCCTATCTCATTTCGTGTCCCAATTTTCCCATACGAATTAATAAAGGATCCCCATGTGGAGATTTCCAATAGGGACCATACAATGTCAGAAAACTGTGTAACATGATGTGATTGTTTTCGCCAAATTTATCAGTGGTAATTTTATTATTGTTTTTACCAATGACTTGATTTTTCTTTCTAGGCCTGACCGGAAAATCTCGTCAAGAGGACTTTGGATTAATTCCAATTGCACCGTAAGGACCACACATGTGCCCCTTCAAAGTCTGATTCCTACTTAAGAAGCCGCCATCATGGGGCGCCCAACTTATCTAACCAAGTTAACGAGGCATTTCTTGACAATAAGGAAAACTACTCTAGGATTTCTAGGATATCTACTCTATACTGCTTTAGTAAAAAAGTGAACACATTCACGCACTTCATTTAGCTATTACACTCGACTTCCCCTATAGTAAAGAAGTCGAAACCAGAGTTGTTCCCAATAGTAAAAAAATTCCTTTCCTCAAATTTCACATCAATTGTGCATGCATCACATCAAATACAAATACAGCCAATTAGATGCCGATCGCAACGCATGTGCAATAGTTATCAAGTGTTAATTATGAAATATTCTGTTTACTATTGGGAACGAAATGTCTTTACTATTTGGAACACGTTACTATTGGGAACATTACTATTGGGGAAGTTGAGTGTATTCAAAATTGTGATCTAGATGTAATTGATAAATTACTTGAATACGGTGCTAATATAAATTACGTTTGTAGAAATAATCAATAATCGAGTAAAATATTTATTATTAGGACTATACTTATAAATGCAGAGTTAGGAAAACATGTGAATAAAAATGATTTACGTATTATCAAAAGGAAATTTCCAAAGACTTTTATGAAGAGTCTCTTTTTTGACTTAGAGTATGATCCACCGATTTTTATCACAGACAAAATTTTTACCTATCTTACTACAGATGATTTGATTACATTATGGAGGGCTTTTAAACGACAAGATGATATTATATCAATAGAATTGAAATAGAATAGAATTGAATTAATTAATTGAATGTGTCTATGTGTGAATGTGTTAATTATAAAATATTTTCTGTACTTTTGTGATTAACAATAAAGTATATTATGTGTTTATTCTTGCCTACTAATAATAGTCAATCTCTAAAATCAACATCTATCATCTATATCTTTAATTTCCTCATTTGTCTTTTGTCTAACCAACTTTTTAAATATACTAGCAAACCAACACGTGCGCTACGCCCACGATTATTTGTTTTAATTTTTGCAACTTCAAGTCATTCAAAAAGCAATGAAATTTCGCTGATTCGAATTTAGAGAGTACATTTAAAACAATAATTTATGCGAAATTCTATAGAAATTTCTTTATACAATCTACCCTTTTTAGAGAGAAATTTCAAAATATTTCTGGGAATTTTAGTGGATTTTGACAATTTTCAGGTGATTTTTACGAATTTTACCGAATTTCATATTATTTTAAGAGCTTTTATAAAGGAAATTTAAGGAATTTGAAAATTTTGAGGAAGGTAAAAAAGTTTCTAAGCACTTTAAGCGATTTCAACAAATTTTAAGCAAATTTCTAATCTTTTTGTAAAATTTTGAGGAATATTAAGCGAATTTGAAAGATTTTGATGATTCTTTATAGATTTTGTGGAATTTAATGAGATTCCTAATAATTTAAAGAAATTTTATGAAATTTTTATGATTTTATAACAGTTTTTTAGATTTTTTTATCAAGAGGTTTTTAAGAATTTAAAGAAATTTTTACAAATTTTGGAAGATTTCTAACAGTTCCTAAGATTTTAATGCTTTTAAATGTTTCGTGTTTTGTTTATTTGTTAAAGAAAGGAGCAATTTTTCACAAAAACATCATCAATTCTGTTTTTCATGATATATTACTTAACGGTGATATTTTTTGTGACCTGCTTCTTGCGCTTATTGTAGAATCGGGTGTTGATATTAATTCAAGAAATGAAACTGGCCGCACAGGTCTTCACATTGCTGTTGATCTAATTTCTGTGCCTTTTTCTCCCTACTATCCTTGACAGTTTGAGATGGGGACTCCTAGAATGGATATTAACTACTCCGGGCCCGATAAAAAATATCTTTTTCTAAATTACGCGTGAGTGAATGAGTAGTCGCCTACCCCTTCTTTTAGCACCTTTAATGAGCTCATTCCCCTCGACTGCCGGGCGGTCGAAACCGAGCTTTCAACAAAATTTTATAATTTTAATTTTTAAAGAAAGTATCTATATGTGAAATTTTATTGAAAGGACACCTGAAAGAATATTTTATAAAAATTTAATTTTAAAGAACCAAAAACTGATGAACTGAGCACGAGCTAAAGTGAAAATCGAATTAAAATCGATTTTTTTTTTAAGTCAGCTTTTTGCCTGTAATTTGAAAACTAAAAAAGCTACAAAACTTTTTCTATGAGAAAAAAGATACGCCATACAATTTCACATATAGATACGTCCTTCAAAAATTAAAATTCGAAATTTTTGTTGAAAACTCGGTTTTGTTCGTCCAGCAGCCGAGAGGAATCGACCCATTAAAGATGATAACAGAGGGGGTAGGCGACTCCTCATTTACTTACGCGTTGGACATCACTGCTCTAATATGTGTAGTCATGTCCAACGCGTGAATAAATGAGTAGTCGCCTACCCCCTTTTCGGGCGGACGAAATTTACCATCAATAAAATTTTCGAATTTTAAGTTTACAAGGATGTACGTATATATTAAATTATATTTCGCATCTTTTTCCTCTTAGAAAAAAAGTTGTAGCTTTTTTAGTTTTCAAATTAAATGCAAAAAAAAGACTTTTTAAAAAAAATCGATTTTAATCCGTTTTTCACTTCAGTTCGTATTCAGTTCGTCAGTTTTTAAGATTTTGGAAATAAAATTTTCAGAGAATGTGCTTTTGGATATCCTTTCATTGACAGAACAACCCTGGCGGAAGGTTCGGATTGAAATTCGTTCCGAACCAATCCGCAAATTTACGAATCATTCCAGAAATTGTGTCCGAACCAAACAGTTTCATTCCGATCTAATCCGAAGGATGTTTTTAATCCTTTTTAATCTCTGTCTTAACTCCAAATTCAATCTAAATGAATCCGAAGGTTACCTTTTAATCATTTTTAATTCGTGGCCCCTAATCCGAATGAATTCAAAATCTATCCGAATACACTTTTTAATCCGTAATTCCAATCCAAATGAATCCGAACACACTTTTCAATCCGTACGTCTAATCCGATTGAATCCTAAACTAAACCGATCTCACATTTCAATCCGAACGGTCAATCCGAATGAATCCGAGCTACATCACAAAAGATTTTATAATCCTTTCCAATCCGTCAGTCTCTACAAAGATGAATCCGAATGAATCCGACTTTAAACCGAATGAATCCGATACCAAACCGAATGAGTCCGATTCTAATCTGAACAAAGTTTCAATCCTTTTCAATCTGATTTCCAATCCGAATGAATCCGAGAAAATTCCGAAATACTTTAAATCCTTTTCAATCCGTGACCAACAAAAATCTCAGTCCGAATTAATCCAATATTCAATCCGTACACACTTTTCAATCCTTTATCCCAATCCGAACGCATTTTAATCCTTTTCTATCCGTAGTTCTAAACTACTACTCTAAACTACTTTCTATCCTTTGTTTTAAAATTTTAATTAAAAATTAATATTTTTAATAGAATTAATTAGAGATAATCTGTTATTTTTTACATTCTCATCAGAGAGAATGTACTAGATTTGTGTAAAATTTGACCCCCCAAGTTTTCATCAAATTCGCGCCAGCGTGCGAAACGCGCAAGCGCCCGAAGGGCGCAAGCGTCGCGAAGCGCGCAAGCGTTCCGAAAGGCGCAAGCGCGCAACACGGAGCGCTTACGCCGGCAGATTTTTTTCTTTGTTTTTCTCCAGATTTCTAAGCATAAATGATGTAGATTCTAGAATTGTTTAGATGATTCCGTTTCATTTCTTGCCTATAAGTTGAATGGCCTTTGATTTCCGGACCTTACCCTTGGGTACGAGCCAACCTTATTAAGCTTCTGTGATTTTTTTTTCAAATTTTAACTCTTATCCGGGACTTTGTTGTGTTTAGAAAAACTTTATAAAATTCGTCCTTGTTTGAGTAATGTAGTTGTAAATATAAAAAATCAATTGGCAGCGGGTGATAGAGAAAAGCGATTGGTGAAGCCCGTTAAGGCCGTGTAAGATTTACCCGATCCCTTCCTTACCGACATTTTTTTGTCTGCAATGCTACGTCTACATTGATTGAGATATCAAATTGAAAATTTCTGAAATTGAAGATAAAGCACTAAGGTACGTTTATCTGGTCTTAAATATTGACATTTGTAAAAAAAAATTTTTTGCAAAATTATTTTTTTATTTTTATAAAAATTTAAGACCAGATAAACATACCTTAGCATATTTTCTTTAATTTGAAAAATTTTCAATTTGATATCTCAATAAATGTAGACGTTGCTGCTTCAAGGCTGATTCATTAATTATAAAATTGAAAATAGTTAGATAAAAACGTACAATTTTCGTTATTACTATTGCTACTATTATTAGAATGATCAATAATGAATTATTAATTAATTATCAAATATCATCGACTTTACATATAAATCATTCTACTAGGATCAAATCTTTGTTGAGTCTCTCGCATTTTTATATATGTATAATCGCGATCATTCAATTAGTTCATTGTTACCTCCAAAAAGTTCATATCTAAATTGTAACTGCTAATTTTTTTGCAATAACTTTTTTGAAAGGAGCTTCACGTGATCATAGAATTGTGAGATTGTTAGTTATTTACCATAGTGATAAAGAGCTTTTGCTCTGTGATCATAAAATCGCGTATCCGATATTAGATCCCAAATCTAAAAGGGCAATAAACGACTTTAGAAATAGTTATATCGTTATATCTGATGTTTAAAAAATTTCACGAATTTGATCAGATTTCAAGAGATTTTTATGAGATTTAAAATATTTCAGATTTTTTTGTTACAGTATTTTATTAAGGGATTTAAAAAAATTTGTTTATTTTTAAAGGTTTTATAGAATTGATATACGCCCAAGCGCAAAAATCCCCAACGACATTGCTCTCTCGGAATTAAATTTAAATAAAAATTAGAGTTAAGTTAAAATAGAATCAATTTAGGGAAAAGTAGAAATAATCTTCGCCACAAAATACTCACACAGCGCGGCGAAGACCATTTCTACTAACACGGCGAATACCGCGTGATGGGGACTCGGAGAAGCGCGGAAACCATGAAAGCGTTCTCGACGCATCTCCCGGGGACTCAGAGAAACGCGGATATCCCCCCCCCCCTAGAGTATAAAAGGGCCTGCACGACGAGAAATCGTCAGATTGTTTGGGGGCGGAATACCGCCCTGCGAACAAGCTGAGCTAGTGGAATACCTCAGAATACTCAGCACCCCGCCTAGTGGAATACCATTAGGCGCAACACCCGAGTCAGAATACCGCTCGGCAACGCTGGAAGACCGGGCTAGTGGAAAACTAATTAGTCCCGGCACCCTTCTTCTCTCGCCTAGTGGCACGTCGTTATTCCCCTCACCGCTCAACCTTTATACTCTTAATGGTCCTTGGGCTACCTGTCTCCCACCAGTCAAAAGCTTTCCACGCCAACTTAGCTTACGCACGTAGTTTCTTTTTAAGCGACGCAAACCTCTGGCGTCTACGTTTGTTTAAGCCTGCTGTCGAATAAACAATTCTCAATTACTACTAAAAATGGCGAGTCTTTACTCAAAAGATACTTCCTACCCCCCCCACCCTATTTTCCTTTCTCACTCTCTCTGACTTCGTTCTATTCCCCTCTCCTCACCACGGTCAAATCCTGAACAAGGATTGATATCAAAATTTAAAAGAATTTCAAAGGCTTTTGTAAAATTTGAAGGCCAAGAGCAAACCGTCATACAAATGACTAATCTTGACCCGATAGGATCAAATGGACCATGGATTCGGTTTTGCTGCCCCAAGAACGGCAGGAATAGTAGTCATTTCTGTTAAAAATTATTTTTTGTCAATTTGAGCTTCAATTGACCAAGAGTATGACGTGGTTGGATTAATCCGACACTGGATTCGGATTGAGCGGCCCCAGAAACATGAGGAATAGTAGTAATTTCTGTTAAAAAGATTTTTTTGACGATTTGACCTTCAATTGACCTTGATTATGACGTGGTGGAGTTAAGCGGACATCGGGTTTGGACTCAGCATGCCGAAAAACATAAGAATATGTATATCACTTTTTTGCAACGAGCACTTGCCTTTTTTTATGTGACTGTATTTTTTCATAACCCGGTAAGAAGGAGTTGATTGAACTAGATAGAAATGAGTTGGAATATGGGCGATTTTTCAACTCTTTTAATCTCAATCAATGTCATTTTTGAATGTAAACGCTTCAATTCATTTTACCGTTGTACGTTTGTTATCGTTTCAGTCCTGTTAAATATCGCGACCAAAAATGTACACGTTTTAATTTTCACGGATGTGATTGATTTGAAGTCAATTTAATTCTGCCAAAAATGAACGCATTCTAATTCTAACGATAGTGATAGATTTGAAGTCAAATTAATTCTGTTTAATTCTCTAAGGCGATTGCAGTCAATTTAATCCTTTCCTTGACATACAATTGTCAACATTTCAATATAAATTCAATTCTACACAATTGATCTGCATTGAAATGTTCACAATTTAGTTCAAATTCACAACACTTTTAATGGAAAGCAATGTCGTTTTTGAACACTTTCGAAATCATTTCAATCAATTCCTTCTTACCGGGAATTGAAGAATTCTTATTTAGCTTTTATATTAAGGTATAATGTTATTAATTACCAGATATTTCGAAACTCCGTACAGAAAAATTAAGAAGACAATTTCTTAAGTTTGATAAATCATTCCAGTATGTTTAATTTTTGCACAATAATTTATATAGAAAAATTTTTTAAAAATATTTTTACATAGTATTAAGAGCTTATTAATGAGGTCTATTATTCTGACGATAGTCTGAAAGTCGATCATGGCCTAATACGGTAGTTCTGTCGCCTTGTTGTACATGCGCAACGCCATTAACATTATACTGTACTATAATTGGTGCAATTCCTAGTGATGTGTAGGAAGAACCATTTGCTAAGATTATTCTAGTACCAGGTGGTATATGTTGAAAATTTTCATTTGGCAACAAACGTCTTTGTAATGTGGTAAGATGGCCATTCTGGCGTACAAATGCATCTCCAGAAATGTGATTATACTGTACATCAATTATCCCATTTCCTTGTGATCTATAAACTTGGCCATTCGATAAACGTATGTTACGACCAGCTGGTATATTTTCAAATGTTTCAAATTCTGGTAGCTCACGATGATCAATTTGGAAAGTAAATTCTGTAAAAAATGGAGATTTATGAATTTATTTTATATTGGAATAAAATATACAATAATAATACAATAATATTACATAATAATATATGTATTACACTCCCTGCTGGAAGTAAAAAGATAGAAAGAGACAGAACTTTTTTATCTCTTCCAAGTATCCATTTTGCATCCTCAAAATGCTATCTCTTTCTAGCCACTATTGTATCCCCATATCAGGTGATATCTATCTCTTCTTATCTCTAAGGGCGCCGTTCTATGATAGCAAAAAACGCAAAGCAGAAAATCATAAGAGTGAAAGAGACAGGCAGATTTTCTTTCTCTTTCACTCTAATGATTTTCTGCTTTCTGCTTTGTGTTTTCTGCTACAATAGGACGGCACCTTCAGTCTATCCCTGTGTCTGGTAGTATTCTATCCTTTCTTACCCCTCATTTTATCTCTTTCTGGTAATATCTACCTCTTTTTATCCCCCAGTCTATCTCTATTTCTTGTGATGTCTATCTCTTTCTATCTCTTAGGGTGCCGTCCTATGGTAGCAGAAAACGCAAATCAGAAATCAGAAAATCGTAAGAGTGAAAGAGACATGCAGAATTTATCTCTCTTTCACTCTAATAATTTTCTGCTTTCTGCTTTGCGTTTTCTGTTATCATAGGACAGCACTCTAGTCTATTTATTCGCAAAAAATTTGTATTCCTTTCTATCCCTAATTCTATCTCCCTTGCTAGAAATTTGTATCTCTTTTTATCCCATACATATTAATACATATTAATATGTATGACATATTAATCTTCATATTTTAAACATTCATAATAATTTTATAACTACAATATTTTGTAGAGTAGGAGTGAAAACCCATGCAGGCACAAAATGCAAAACGCAAAACGAACAGCCAATGATAGAGAATCTTTGAGAAGATAGAAGTCTAAAAATGTTCTGCAATTGGCTGTTCATTTTACGTTTTGCATTTTGCGCCCGCATGGGACGGCACCCTATAATGTTCAATGATGCCTTCCTCTGTTTTGTAACGACCCAACCCTATTTACCATTACACTCCAGAGGTTCTCCTAAATGTCAAAAAATTCTTGATTCTCTATAGTCACATCAATTGCGCATGCGTCACATCAATTACACATACAACCAATCAGATGCCGAACGCAAAGAGTGCACAGTAGTTATCGAGTGAAATTTGAGAAATTCGAACTTGACATTTGGGAGAAACATGATTTGACGCTTAGGGTGGCATCCCATGGATCTGGAATTCGTTGCGTTTTTGTGCAAAACCATGAGAGTGAAAGAGACGCACCATTACTACTATCTCTCTCAGTCTCATGGTTTTGCGCAAAAACGCAACCCATTTCTATTTCCATCTCAATACACATCAACGCCTATTTCTTTCAATCTGCACTTCTCTATCTTTTTGTATATTTTGTCTATCCTAACTATTATCTTAATATCGGCTACTTCTAAAAATAGGTTCGGACAGAGAAAAGGGGATTGAAACACATGGCAGTAAATTTTGATTGACAAGGAAATAGAAAGAGATAGATGAGGAAAGGGGAGAGATAGGAGGATTAAAAGGGATTGGAGCGAATTTTGATTTACAAGAAGAAAGAAAGGTATAGGTGATAATAGAAGGGAGATAGAAAGGAATAAAGAAGTGGGAATTGAAAAAGATACGTGTCGGTGTGGATTGAGATGGAGGTAGAGATAGGCGGAGATAAACAAGAGATAAAAAGGGATAGAAAAGAGGAGATTCAAAGAGATAAGCGTGAACATGGATTGAAATGGAGATAGAAAGGGATAGAGAAATGAAGAGTAAAAGAAATAAAAGCGAATTAAGTTTGGCAAGAAAATAGAAAGGGATAGACAGGCATATACAGAAATAGAAAAAGATAGAGAAGTAGAGATTAAAAGATATAGGAGAGATTGGCGATTGCCAGGGAGATAGAAAGAGATAGAGAAGTGGAGATTGAAAGAGATAGGTGTTGATGTGGATTAAGATGGGGATAGACAGGCGGAGATAGAAAGGGATAGGATTTTTATCTCTTTACTTCCAGCAGGGCGCCTACATTTATTGAGATATCAAATTGAAAATTTCTAAAATTAAAGGAACTGTGCTAAGCTATGTTTATCTGGTCTTAAATTTATGTAAAAATAAAAAATTTTTTTTATTAATGTCAATATTTAGGACCAGATAAACATACTTTAATTCTTTAGTAGCAATTTTAGATATTTTCAATTTAATATCTTAATAAATGTAGACGTAGCGTTGCAGAGAAAAAAATGTCGGTAAAGTAGGGATCGTGTAAGGTAAAAAGATATATATCTATAGCAATCCTATTTTTACAATGAAGATGTTTTTCGTGAGATATATTTTTATTTTAGAAAAAAATAGTCTTTTTCAAACATCCTATATTATGTAACATTTATTTGAATATTAATAATATCTCAAACTGTACTTACGAATCGAACTAAGAAGAATCACAAATGTAAGAAGAAAAGTGCCAATTACAGTCTTCATTTTTTTTAAACTGAAAACTGATTTTCAGGCTTCTGCTATGTTGACTGACAAACACTGACAAATGTTCTAAAATTACCCACGACCAGAGATTTATATTACTAATAATGAGATTACTTAACACACAACATCTCAAATATCGTATACTTTTTGTAAGTTTTATCAGTTTTTTATCTTGTATGTTTAATTTATTGGCCATCACAGGAAGTTTAAGAATTATGGTATTTGATATTTTTTTTCTATTTCTATACATAGATAATAAATTGTGAAAATTGCTTTATTGAGTTCATTTTCTGTACACACAAGTTTAATAGGAATAAAAATCCGTACATTCTCAACACATGTTACGCTCATATCTAAACCTCGCGCTTCGCGCTCGGCTCTGTTTAATAATATTTTTCACGATTAAATAAAAAACCTACTTATCTTATCAAAAACTGGTGAAGTGAAAATTTGTAGATTCTTTTTAAGACAATAATTGTTTTTTTTATCATCTGCTTTGTATCTCAAGTTATTTGGCTCAAAATTGGAAGCAAATAACGTGGAACGTTTAACAATAATTGTTAATCTCTCTTTATTTTTTTTTTCATATTGTACTTTTTTGACTTCAAATTTCAATTTTCGTTTTTTTTTTAATTTACAAAATATTATATCTATAATGTAGAGGAGACCGGTGCCATTCGGGACACGAGACTATTAGGGACATGGGGCTATTCAAGACGCGTGGCTATTCGAGACACGGGGCTATTTGGGACACGGGAGTATTAGAGACAATGTGGATAACTTATAATTAACACAATTGAACTTCCCGTGAGAAATTGTAAAATGAATTATTAAATTAAATTAATTATTAATTAATATAATTAAAATTGCTGGAAAAAAAATCCAACACTGTTTTGATAATCACTGGACTTGTGACAAATTTACTAAATATAATATAATGTAATATATTCTCACCTCAAATGGAATTTATATTTAAAATTTATGATTTATATCCAGTCTAGAGTAAATAGAAAACATGAAGTGATAACATTTCAGAGTTTTGATTATATTTATGTGTAACACAAAAGGATTTTGCAATTACACTGCTAAGTTTGTAGACATATGAAATTTGATGAGACGATTATGAAATATCAGGCTCGAAACATCCTCGTCTTTATCTTTAAAATGCGACCATTGAAATATTCGAAAATACAATTCTTTAATAAGGAGATATTATTATATATTATATTATTGTTATTATTTTGAATAAACTAACGTAAAATTCCATGAAATCCATAAACATTCCATAAAATATTTTTAAAAATCAGAAAATCTCTTGACTTCTATATTAAAATTTCTGGAAATTATATGATAAAATCTAAAATCCTATAAACCTTTTTAAATCTCTTAAAATTTCACGAAATCCTTTGAGATCTTTGTAGGTAAACACTACAAAATATTTTTAAAATCATAAAATCTTTTTAAAATCCATTAAAAATATTAGATATCTCGTCGAATTCCAAGAAATCTTTAAAAATTTTACAAAATCTTTTAAAACATAGAAAAATCTCTAGAAAACACTTAAAAATTCATAAAAACCTTCAAAATCATTAATTTATAAAAATCTATATGTATATAAAATGTTGAAAATCTCCAAAAATTCCAAGAAATCTCTTGAAGTTTCTTAAAATTTTTAATTTCTTAGAATCATTAGAAATTGCAAAAAATTCAATGAAATCCTTAAAAATTTTACAAAATCCTTTAAAAATTACAAAATTCTCTTGAAAACTTAAAAATTCCAAGAAATCGCTTGAAATTCCTTAACATTTCAAATTCCTTAAAATTATCAGGTCAAATTCCATCAAATCTTTAACAATTCTACAAAATCTTTTAAAAGTTACAAAAATCTCTTGAAAATTCTTAAAATTTTACGAAAATCTTCGAAATTTCCTAACAAGTATTGAATGTAAAATCCTTTTATGTCCTTTAAAATCCTATGGTTGGAATTTATGCTAGGAATGTGCTAAGTTTGATCTTACATAGATTATATTAGATTAGATTATTAATTTCGATCATTAAAAATCCAAAATTAATAAATGACTTACCAAAAAAATTTAAATATTTTTCCAATTGAGGATCCCTACTACATTTTTCAATTATCATTTTTATTTCACAAGTTTCCGGAAATAGACAGTTTCACGTCAGCTCATCAGACGTTCGTATTTTTTGCTACTGTCTTTGAAACAAAATCAACAACAATGATTAATGCTTTATATGAACTTACAATTCATACTGCAAGTCATGATGAACTTCATAAAACTAAATTCCAGAAGTATAGAAAGTGTATAACGGGCATTTGTCTACAATTTTTCATTTTCGACATTTAAAAAAAAGAACATTACCATTCTATGGTTATATAATGTTATATTACCTATGGGAATATAATATGTATAATATATTATAATATGTAATATATAATATCATATAATATAATTTTATTATAATTATTAATTATTATACACAAGATTCTGCACTTCTGAGTTTTAGCATTTACCCTCCACTTGTTTAAACACTGGGTCGAACTATTGCCTTCACGATTCGACACTTCACACACATTCACCGTAGTAGATCTGCACCCTTCGCTTTTTTAACTGAAACTCGACTAGACTGATGACTGCACTGTTAACCGCCGAATTTAAGACCAACTGAGATTAAAACTCAAACTCAGACTAAGACTCAGACTAGAGTGTTGTGTAGAAGATTTACACTTTGCACGTGTTGTTTACTCGAGACTCAAGATTGGAGACTGATACTGAATGCTGCCGACTCTTTTGGGTCGTGCTGTTTTTATGTTGATCTTTAAAAACCAAAAATTTCAATAGAGTAGTGTTAGAGCGGTGTCCGTGTGCGGCAAAATTTCAATAGACTAATGTTAGTGCACACGGATACTCTGCAGGTGTCCATCCGTTTTTTTGGGTCAGTTGCACTAGCGAGGGTGTTTCTAGACCTCTCACAGATGCGTTGAGTGATTGAGAGTGTGTATGTTTCTTGTGGGTGTCTCCTATACAGATAGAGTTTATAGTGTTCCTTTGAAGGCGTGAGTTTGGGTATGACAGTCGATGTTCTCTTGTAGATTTAGAGATTTATTAGTGTTGCAGGTGGCTCGGGTCGTAAGGGTCAGTGACATAAATGTAAATGAAATTAATGTTTATAATTATAACTATGGCTTATGATGTAATGATTACATGTTGTCAATGGTGATTATGATAATGATTAATTACTTAATAGCCGAACAATTAATTAATAGTTAATTAATAATTAGTTAAATAATGTCATGCTGACATGACAATACTATTGACATTTTTCAAAAATTTCGTATAATATCACTTTAAATCTTTTGAAATTTAAAATCACTTCACTACATTTAACATTTGTAAAAATTTCTCAAATTTACAATAAGTTCTGATAGGATCTCTTAAAATTCATTGAAATTTCTTGAAATTCCTAGAAACATCTTAAAATTCATTCATATTTGTTAATATTTCATGAGATCCCTTCAATTTTCACTAATCTTTTTAAAATTCCTCAAAATCCTTTGAAATACTTTAATTTCCAATAAAAACTTAAAAATCTTTTAAAATTCATAAAAAAACTTTTTAAATTTCCTACAATCCTTCAAAATTACATAAAAAATTTTGAGAATCTCTTATAATGCAGAAAAATTTCGTTAAACTATTGGAAATCTATTGAAATTCCTTAAAATTCGCTGAAATCTTTTGAAATTCCCAAAAACATTTTTAAATGTCTTAAAATTCCACTGCAATATTTAAAATTAATTGAACATTTACAATTACTTTACAAAATCGATTACAAATCATAAAAATCTCGTGATATTTTTTTAAATTCCCTAAAGTGCATCATTAAAATCGCTAAAAAAAAACTCTTGAAGAAAATTTCACCAAGTGTTTTAAAAATCAAAAATGACTTAAGATTTTTTGAAATTTGATGAGGACTGTTAAAATTCCATAAAATTATTCTTGAAATATCAAAATTACTTAAAATTTGTTCAAGCTTCTTAAAATCCTTTAGCATTACCCAAAAAACTTTTAAATTCCTTAAAATACGTAAATATCTATTAAAATTCTTGAAAACCTCATTAAATTCCTTATAATAATAAAACCTTTTATAAATAATAAAAATTTTGTGACATTCATTAAAATCTCACGAAGAAAATTTAAATTGCTTAAAATCAATTTAAAATAATTTTTTAATCTCGTTTTTGTAACCCTTTTAAAAAATTTTAAATAACTAGAAAATTTGGGTAAATCGCTTGAATTTTCTTAAATTCTTTTTAGATCCTTAAAAAAAGTCGTAAATCCTTTAGAATACTTACTAAATCCTTAGAATAGTTAAAACATTTTAAAATCGTTTAAAATCTATCAAAATTCCTTGAATTAGTTCAATAATTAAAATTATTACTGTAAAATCCTTTAAAATTTCATGAAGAAAATGTAAATTCTTTAAAATCACTTGAAAGTAATTAAAATTTCTTAAAAATCTTACACGCCTTTTAAAATTATTAAAAAAATTCCACGCTGATATTTTAAATTCCTTAAAATCTCTTTAAATTCTTACAAGTTTCTTAAGGGCATGTGTTACTTGCCATATGAGCAAGTTTCTAAACCCGGGTTTATTTTTCTACAGTTTTTACATTTTCAAAAAAATTATAGTCAACATCCGTCCGTGTTTGCGTTCTTGACGGATGTTGACTATAATTTTTTTTTTTAATGTAAAAATTGTTGAAAAATACCCGGGATTAAAAACTTGCTCATATGGTAAGTAACACATGCCCTTAAAATCCTTTATAATTCCAGGAAAAACTTTTAAATCCCTTAAAATATGTAAAAAAACCTTTATAATATTTGAAAACTTATCAAAATTCCATAAAATTCCTTAAAATTCTTTGAATTCCCTAAATCTCTTGTAATTACTTAAAATTCCTAAAAACCTCTTGAAATCCTGTAAAATTATTGAAAATGTCTTAAAATCATTAGAATCTGAAAGAATATCTGGAAATTATTTGTAGTCCTGCGAAATCTTTGGATATGCTAAAATTTGTTAAATAAATTATAAAAATTATATATTTAATACCAAAAAAATAACATAGTTAATATAAAGGTCAATTTGTATTTTCCCTGACAACTACTCGCATTTACTTGACTTTGACTGACATTTCCCTGACTTCCCTGACATGTGGTCACCCTAATATTATTATATAGGAATAATATAGAATATACTTATATAAATATATTCAAAAAATTAAGACAAAATTTTTTGTTATACTTCTGATATATTAATTTAATTTTTATTAATTATTTGAGAGAAAAATTGAATTAGCATTCAAATGTCAAACGCTGCACTGCTCTCAACATATAAATTCTATATTTTTTTTTTTCGCAAGTATAATAATAATATTATATAATAAACATTGAATTATATGCTTCCTGCAGTATAGAAAACATGTGTATCAATTAATTTTTGGTATTGGTATTGTTTTTTAATATATTATTATCATTATTAATATTAATAGTACGTATTAATATTCTTATTATTATTATTATTGTGGAAATATGTAATGAGGAAAAATGGAATTGTACCCGGTTGAAAATTCCTGTATAGGTTCCTGTATGGTTTCCTGTACAGGAAGTACAGTTTCCTTTGCGATTTTTATTCACAAAGTTTCCTGTATGGGATAAAATTTTTGTTTGCATAAATTTTTATTTGAAATTTTCAATATTTTCACATATTATTGCACATATTTTTAACTAATGGCTCTTAACTTATGCCTATACGAATTTAGGCATATGCAATCACTCTGCCGAGGCATGTAATACTTTATCATGAGAACAATAATTTAGCCAATCCAACTTTACATTCGTAATAGTAAATATGTCGTTTTCCCTAAAATTAATCAATATACTAATTCAGCAATACGTACAAATAAGTCAATAAATCTCCGTTTTGATGTTATTCAACATTTCCCAAAGTTTCGGAACAAAATTTATCTTTTTCATTTCAAAATAAAAAAAAAATTGTTCTCCTAAAGTATTAAATGCCCAATGATGTTATTAATTAGGTGTTTACGAGTAAGATTGATATGATTGTACCTTATTGTAAGATTTGTGATACAACTTGATTAGTAGAAAACTAAAAACACAATCTCGCTGTTATAAAAAAAATCTAAAAGTTATCATAGTTTATTTTTTTTAAAGATTTATGATGGATCAGATATTGTTTAATTTTGTTCATTCCGAACGCTTCGTATTGCTTCGTATGTATTATCATCATTGTTATTAGTTATAAGATTTGCATTTTTTACTTACCTCATGTAATTTGATGTAAACATTTTATGAAATATAACTGAAGAAGTTTTGACAATTCTTACAAGAGTTTTAATTCGTCTAATAATTGCGGTTATAAAGGTTTACATATAAGAATATTCCTTTCTTCTAAACATTCTTCATGCGGGATTTTATTTAGTTTCGATTAATTCAATTAGACAATTGGGCACTGGCGTACGTATAATTGAAGAATTGAATTGAAGTTTTCTATACAGGAAACTGTGTAGAAAAAAATACAAAAAATAAACTGCAAATGATCCTGCATAGGTTTTCGTACAGGAACCTATACATGGTCTTTTGTGCAGAATAAGAGTTGAATGAGGATCCTGCAAAGGGTCTCAAATAGCAAACTGTAGAAATAGCTAACAGAACGAAACTGTACAGGAACCTATATACCAGGAGTTATTTCTATTTAGCTAATTTCACAGGATCCTGAGAAGGATTCCATACAGGAAACTTTGTGAATAAAAATCGCAAAGGAAACTGAAAAGGATCCTACACAGGAAATTCTAAGTTTAGTTGGTTTGAAAGTACATGTTCCTCTACAGAAATCATTGTTTTTAAATTTAGTAAATTTTACAGAATCCTATATAGGAAACTAAGAATAAAACAATCGTAAAGGAAACTGCAAAGGATCCTTCATAGGTCTTCGTACAGAAACCTATACATGGTCTTTTGTGCAGAATAAGGGTTGATTGAGGATCCTACATAGGATATACCAGAAGTTATTTCTATTTAGTAAATTTCACAGGATCCTGAGAAGGATTCCATACAGGAAACTTTGTGAATAAAAATTGTAAAGGAAACTGCATAAGAATCTTGTTAGAATCCTGTACATGATCACTGTTTCCAGGTTCCTTGAGGAGGCATACATAAAATCCTTCATTTGAACCCTTATAAGAACATTTACAGATTCCTGTACAGGAAACCTTACAGGGACCTATGTAGGAATTTTCAACCAGGTACGTATGGTAAGTCCATGCGAGACTTACCATAAGAGTAATAATTAGTTTACACTGTTTTTTTTTTTCTAATAATAAATATTTTTATTTTTAGCTAAAACGGCGAAAAAAAATGTTTTACATACCTGAAAATAGATTTCTGCGAACTATTATTTTTTGGAAAATTCAAAAAATGAAGCGGGTTCCTCCTTTCACCCACAGGTTTTGAATACCCTTCACTCTTTCCACTACATCTTTTTTTATTAATCCATTTGCAACAAAAGCATCTTTCACATTCACTTTTAATCTGGATTTTTGCGACTTTCATGTCCATGAGCAATTAATGTTAACAACATTATTAACCTATCTCTAATTGTTTAGTTGATATTTTCCTAGAAAAATTTTCCTTTCTCGCAAGTGGCGATAAATAGGTGAATGCAACTATATAAGACCGGTTCGGCTGCTTAGTTTACGGGAATAGTCCGACACTACTCAGGAAAATGCGCAGTCGTTTACCAATGAGGAGAAAGAAGATGATTGAATATCTTCTGATTTGATCAAGTGACACTTTTCTGTGGTTTGGGTCGCATCTAATGATGCACATATTGGCCCCTTGTGTGTGTGTCAGGTGTGGAACTGGAAAAAGCCGATGCATTCACTTATTTGTATATAAATTAGGATAAGAAGGGAGCACTCTAAATTTATCAAAAAAAAGTTGATGCACTTAAAAGGTACCATATTAGTAAGTAAATATATTAGTTTAAAAAATCCCCAATCATGGATAGTGTTACTATTTCCGAAGATATTTGACTCTTCTTGAAACCTTAGAGGCAACGTGCTGTGCAACAAATAACTAAATAACTAATATTCATATGAGGGAGAAAGTATGAAAAACTGTAGTAGTGACGAGGACTGTTCCTTTTGCAATTTTTGTCAATATTTCATTTGTTATATGGGCATTTCTCTACAATTTTTCATTTTCTATACGCAGTACCCTCGGAAATTGTCCGTACGATTGGCGCAAGCACTATTCAAAATCATGCTGGCTTTGAACTACGATAACTTGGTGAAAAAAAAAGATAGAATATTAAAAAAAAACAGTTGGAAAGCTTATGAAATTCCACGTCTAGTTGTGCCAACCAGATTTTTTTTGACCTTCTAAAAAGAATACAGCACGTGAGAAGTTTTTAAAAAAAAATTTAAGATTTTTACAAATTTTGTACCTTGAATTCAACTTTTTGCATGACCAAGGAAAATTGTTGAAAAAATTTGAAAATTATAGGACATAGAGCCTAGACTCACTGATCTGTTTATCTCTGTCACTCTCACGAGTTTCTGCTTTACGCCGACGTTTTCTGCCGACATGAGACTGCACCTTCACTCTAATGTTTTTGTGCTTTCTGCTTGGCTTTTTCTGCTACCAATGACTAGAGTTCTTAAATTCTCGAGAACTTAAATCCAGGTTATATGACCGAGAATATGACAGAATTTATGAGAATTTAAGAATTTATGATTTTTAGCACAATTTTAATTGTTTACATTATTTACATAGTTAAATTTTAGTTATTTATTAGTTAAGGCATAATTAAGAAGGTAAAATATGCAAAAAAAACAGCTTAATAGTTAACTAAAGCCATAAAATTCATCTTTTAATAAACGTCACTTTATACTCTGCATACATTTGTCACAGTTTTTTCATTTACAACATGTGTAAAGATCATTAAGAAGTAATAATAGAAGTGCAAAATACGGTTTATTACACATTATCGGTTAATTAATAAATACTTATCTTCCTCGTCACCAAAATCTCTAAAATTATAAGTTCTCATAAATTCATAGAGAATTTAAGTCTCGGTTATATTCTCATTCACGTTACCGTTCTCGAAGTAATATAACAGACTAAGAACTCTACCAATGACGGAACCCTGAGGAAATGGAATTGTACGTATGGTAAGTCCACGCAATACGTTACCATATGAGCAATAATCAGTTTACACTGTTTTTTTTTAATAATAAATATTTTTATTTTCAGCTGAAACGGCGAAATTATTTTTTTTAAATACCTAGAAACAGATTTCTGCTAACTATTATTTTTTGGAAAATTCAAAAAATGAAGCGGGTTCCTCCTTTCACCCACAGGTTTCGAATAACCTTCATTCTATCCCGATACATCAATTTTTATTTATCCTTTTGCAACAAAAGTATCCTTCTCCTTCACTATTAATCTGGATTATTGCGATTTTCATGTCCATGAGCAATTCATTTTAAAAACATTATTAACCTATCTCTAATTGTTTAGTTGCTATTAGTCTAGAAAAAAATGTCCTTTCTCGCAAGTGACAATACTTAGGTGAATTTAAGTATATAAGAGAGATTCGGCTGTTTAGTTTACGGGAATAGTCCGACACTTCTCAGAAAAATGCGCAGTCGCTTACCAATGAGGAGAAAGAAGATGGTTGAATATCTTCTGATTTGGTCAAGTTACACTTTTCTGTGGTTTGGGTCGCATCTAATGATGCACATATTGGCCCCTTGTGTGTGTGTCAGATGTGTATAATGGTCTTACAAACAAAATATTAGAATAAGAAGGGAGCACAAGATTATATTATAATATTAGTAACCAAACTAGATGTAGTACGACGAATCTCCCCATAAAAATCCCCAATCATGGATAGTGTTACAATTTCCGAAGATATTTGATACTTGTTGAAACCTTAGAGGCAACGTGCTGTGCAACAAAAGCACCTAACATTCATATGAGGAAGAAATTATGAAAAACTGTTGTAGTGACTTGACTATTCCTTTTGCAATTCAGGATAAAAGAAATTCCTACCATTTTGGGCACCTTTCGTCAAATTCTCCATGCCACGCGTCTTGCTCACATAAATTTGCCTAGATTTCCGCTGCATTGTCGCCTCCATACCTATCTTCCCTCTACGAGTTTAGTAACGCAAACAAACAGGCACAGCCACGGAACAGAAAAAGTCGTAAAAGACGAAACCGACTTCGATCGATTGAGTGACTAATACAAATTTCATGAAATTAATTTTCGTGCATTAATAATTTATCTTTTGATTGTAAAAGTAAATGACTTTAAAATATTGTTTTAGTTGAAAGTTAATAATTCTCGACGAAATTGATTACATTCATTATATACTAACCCGCTTTAAATCCTATGGTAAACATTGGATAATGCAAGATATATAAAAATATATACAGCTATATTCGCGTCTTTATACATATATTACATAATTAATAATTAACATAATGAAGATAATAATAACTATAAAAAATTAATTTTAGTTATTGGTATTCGCTTCTTTTGAAAAATTCTGAAATTTTCATGTTTTTTAATATATTATTATCATTATTATTATTATTATCTTATTATTATTGAGGAAATAATAAAATAAGGAAATGGAATTGTACTCTCTAAATCTGAATTAGTGAAAAGTAGATCACCAATGTACTTTAGTGAAAATTTTCACTAATTATTAGTTGTATTTCACTATTTCAATTAGTAAGTTTTCAACTTTTCACTAAAGTTTTAGTCAAAAATGACTAACAATTAGTAGAATTTTTCACTAAAGTAAATTAGTGACCTACTTTTCTCTAATTCAGATTTAGAGAGTACGTATGGTAAGTCCATGCGATTCTTACCATATGAGCAATAATCAGTTTCCCCGGGTTTTTTTCTAATAATAAATATTTTTATTTACAGCTGAAACGGCGAAATTATTTTTTTTAAATACCTAGAAACAGATTTCTGCGAACTATTATTTTTTGGAAAATTCAAAAAATGAAGCGGGTTCCTCCTTTCACCCACAGGTTTCGAATAACCTTCATTCTATCCCGATACATCAATTTTTATTTATCCTTTTGCAACAAAAGTATCCTTCACATTCACTTTTAATCTGGATTTTTGTGATTTTTATGTCCATGAGCAATTAATTTTAAAAATATTATTAGCATATTTCGAATAGTTTAGTTGATATTTTCCTAGAAAAATTTTCCTTTCCCGCAAGTGGCGATAAATAGGTGATTTTAACTATATAACAACGATTCGAAGGTTTAGTTTACGGGAATAGTCCGACACTACTCAGAAAAATGCGCAGTCGTTTACCAATGAGGAGGAAGAAGATGATTGAATATCTTCTGATTTGGCATTAGAATGACACTTTTCTGTGGTTTGGGTCGCATCTCATGCACATATTCGCCCCTTGTGTGTGTGTCAGGTGTGTGCCGAAATAACTTCAGGTTAAATTTGCGATAAGTAAACTTAATAGGATAAGAAGGGTGCACTCTGGGTCTCTAAAAGTTCCCATTAATATAGTGAAAGGAAGAATAATCAAAATCCCCAATCATGGATAGTGTTACTATTTCCGAAGATATTTGACTCTTCTTGAAACCTTAGAGGCAACGTGCTGTGCGACAAATACACCATATTCATATGAGGAAGCAATTATGAAAAACTGTAGTAGTGACTTGACTGTTCCTTTTGCAATTTTTGTCAATATTTCATTTTTATATGGGCATTTCTCTACAATTTTTCATTTTCGACATTTAAAAAAAAAATATTTAGTGGAAACTCAGTTATCGAGTTCGGTAGGTAAGATAAATCGATAAGAGAATAAATGAAAAACGTCGTTAAATGTTTACTATATAAAATTCATAACGCATTCCTTTTGCTAGTGGAGAAAATAAGTGAAAATTTTTAATTCTTTGTGAGATTCCTTTCGTAAATTCACTAGGTATTTGTCAAAATTACGCAAAGTCCTATTAAATCCTATTAAATCTCTTAAAATTTCTGGAAATAACTGAAATTTCGTAAAATACCTTATGAATTCCTTAAAAGTCTTTAAACATACTAAATATCTCATAAAGTATCGTAACATCCCTTAAAAATATTTAAAATTCCATTAAATGTCATGAAATCTCGTAAAATTTCTGACAATTCAATTAAATCTCGTAAAATCTTTTGAAAGTTCTCCAAATATGTTAATATTCCGTAAAATATCTTACAAGTATTTAAAATTCTATGCAATGCCCTTAAAAGTCTTTAAAATTACTTAATACCCCATACAATATCTTAAAATTCCTTAAACATCCTTCAAAATCTGGTGAAATTCATTTAAATTTCGTAAAATCACTTGATGTTTTTTGATATTTCTTAAAATTATTCAAAATACCATAAAGTCTCATTATATCCCTTAAAATTACTCAAAATTTAAAAAAATTTTTGAAAATCCAACATGTTCTTACCAAATCGTTTATTTGAAATAAATTTCCTTTAAATTATTGACTATCTCATAAATTATATTAAAGTCGCTCAAAATTACTTAAAATTCCATTAAATATTATGAATTTCAAGGAATTTAAATTCCTGGAAATTCGTAAAAATCCAATATAATCTTACTTTATCTTTTAAAATTTCTGAACCAAAAAGCTTTACAGTTACTTAATAGTCGTTTAATATTACTTACAATCTCCCAAAATATTATTAAGGGGGTATTCTAGTCTAAAGGTACAAATATTGAGTGTTTTTTGAAATTCGTTAAAAAAAACTAAAAATATTGTTACCATATAATTTTTTTCTAGACATTTCTTAATATTCCAACAATACGGCAAAAAATTGAGAAACAAAAAATTCTAAAATTGAACAAGTTACAGGCTGATGGAGGAGCGGGGGTGAAAAAAAGGGTGCGTCCGAATTGACACGATTTCAACCTTTCTGGTGGTCGAAAAAAAAAGATTCTTAATCAGTAAGAATGTCGCTATCGTCTGAACTAGGGAAAAAGAAAAAAAGTTTTTTTCACAAAATGGCGACTGTTTGAAAAAAAAATGATTTTTTGCCCTTTTTTCAAAATTTAAAGTTTCTTAAAAATAGTAAAAAACAATATTTTTACATAATCCTAAATCGGACGATAAAGGTATATATAAAGAAGGTGCATGCCAAACTTCAAGTTAATCGGTTTATTAGAACAAAGTTGCAGTCAGCTTTCACTCACATTTCGTTAATCGGCAATTCCTGCTCCATACATTGAAAACAATGTATATCAATGTGTATCAATATTTTCAAAAAATGATCATTATTGCAAAAGATAAGATACGAAAATATTCACAAAGCCGTTCCAGCTTTGTGAAAATGATTGGTACTAACAAGGTGTATTTTGGGGGCGTTGTGATGACAATATGTACCTCGAGGATTAAAAAAAATTCATCGATGCAAGGAACTAAATATTTTCAAAAAATGATCATTATTATAATTATTGTGAATATTTTCGTACCTAAACTTTTACAATAATGATAATTTTCTGAAAATATGGGGGTCCTTGCACCGATTTGTTTTTTTGTAATCTTCTTGGTGTAGAAGCTGGAAAGGCTATGTGAATATTTTCGTATCTTATCTTTTGCAATAATGATCATTTTTTGAAAATATTAAGTTCCTTGCACCGATGATTTTTTTGTAACCCCTGCTTCCAGAAATTCCACTCGAAATAAGATTCACTCTAAAAAAGTACTCCGAGTACAATATATCCATTCAAATGAGGGACGCGCCGGCCAGCACCCCGAAATTTTTCCACACGGGGATGAAGGGTTGGTATGAGGAATGTTTCTGTAATTTGAGGTGAGTATTATTGTTTTCACATCTGAATCTCATTTTATAACGAATTTGATGAAAATCGATCATGTGGAAGCCTATTTATCTATTTTAGGGGGTGAAACTTACCCATAAATTGAGCTCAGGAGGGTGCATATATATTTTTATGTTCTTATCGTAATTAGTATTTTCAATAGCCTTCGCAAACCAATTTTCATCGAATTTGGATGAAAATTCAAGTTTACACCTGAAAACAGGATACTTTCTGGAGTTATAATTAATAGATTTCAAAAAGGGTGAATGAATGCTTATACTTATAAATGATTATACTTATACTAGAAACACGTAGGTAGCTTATGCCGTAGAGAAAACAAAGCTATCTCAATTTTTGCCGGAGTTATAGATTTTTGAATACGATTCTGGGATATATATATGTCCCAGTGGGCATTAAAGGGTTAGGGGTTAGATACAAGTTTTTTATTCTAGAATCTTAAAATTTTACCACATAAAAGGTTCACATTTTGCAAGTTGTAAAAAACATTCAAATAAAAAAAGTAAAAATGAACAAGATATGGCCAGTGTGATGTGGCAGATTTTCTACACATCACAAAATTAAAATAAATTCTCCCAATAAATATTTTCTGATAAAGGCTGACACTTTTAATAAATTCGGCACTCCTCGTCTCTTGTTATTTCTTAGAGTTAAGAATAATTTTATTAATGTATATTATTTTATTCCCCCTTTTATGTAAACTACTGTGAGCCTCTTAATCTATGAGGATTAAGAGTAGAGATTCGCAGCATCCACTTCCATTGCGTCATCGATTAGGATCTGTCGTCACCTCCATTCTGGCGAGGCTTCTTCTGTCTGGTGACCTTCAATAGACTTCTCTTATGGTTTCCGCTGTCTTCAAATATCTTGTTGAGTTTTTGGTTGATCTTCCAAGACCTTAGGCTTATTCCAGTGAGAAAGAACCAAAAAAAATTACTACCCCTATCGTTAATAGGTCGGTAAGTTTATCTTATTTTATATTTGTATGGCTCTGAAATGGAAAAAGAGCATTTTTCTGGCCGTATGTGCCTCTTTTTGTTTTATGTTGGAGCAATTTGGAGTTTACCCTACATCTGCGGTTCGAAGCAAGGACTTCCGTTCTCCAATGAAGATTCAGCGCTTCAGCTACTCTCGTCCAAGTTTTGTTTCGTACGTCACGATTGATCCCCTCTCTTGAATACAGAGAGGAGAGAATTTCTCCTCTGCGAAAACGACTTGGCTCTGCGAGGAAAGAAGAAGACTTTTGAAGAGAAGGAAAGACAACAGGGCAGACCAATGGGCAACGATCTTCAGGGGCGATCTCTACTTCTTATCCTTATCAGATACCAATTTACGGTTCACGCGCAGTCAGATTTCCCCCGTTTTTGATGAATTATCCCGATAAACGACGCTTAGATCGACAGTCATTTCTCTTCATTCGTTCATTCTAATTTTGTAAATTGAAAGTGTCGGCCGTATCGTAATTCTGTGTAGTGTTCTGATACCTCGCTGTATTCGCCTTGCTGTATTCTTCGATTTAAAATTATGTTTTCCCTGTAGAATATAGAATAAAAAATAAAATAAAATTATATTTATGTAAATTCTCTCATTATAATGATCCCTATTTCTTAAATTCTATTCTATTATTTATTTTAGAGCCCCAATAATGTATAAAGATCCTCCCTATTTTATGAAATATCTTTATCTTAAATTATTGACAATATTATATATATATTTTTTGTTATTATTTTATTGATTTGTTTTAATTGAATAAATTGTCATTTTATTTATTTTAAATATGGGCTTTGTTAGTTAACGTCCCACCTCTCTCTATCGTTGTCTAGCCTTGATTTTGTAGTTCTTATGACAAAATTTTATAGTTTTCTTTATTAAAGTTGAATTTTGCTAGTTATAGTTCAGATTCCTGAACTATTATAAACAACTGTCCCAAGAAAGGATTAATAGTCAGTGAGGTTGCTTTGTTTGTTTAAATATATATATTATTTTTTTTTTACTGTAACTAGCATGATTCAATAATTGTCCCAAGAAAGGACTGGCGCCCAAAATATGTTAATTTCCTTTTTTTTTTAATTTATCTTGTGCGTGGCTTAGAGGCCTAATTTTATTAAATAAAAAGTCACGTCACACCAGTATTTTTTTCAAAAATCTAACGGTAAAAAAATTTACCCTATGCAAAGAACGTAGAAATATTTTCCGTGGATTAAGAAGTTTTTTTGTCTGTCACTCCGCAATAATTGATTTAGGATTACTATTCAGATTCGAATAGTTTTTCTATTTAAGAAAATTCCAAAAGGCACGTTCAAAAATAGAAAATTTCAAGATTTTGATAATAAAATATAAAATCAATGCATTTTAACGAGTTTTTAGATAATTATCGACTGTCTATCAAGAAAATTCTCTAATGTTTAGTCCGGTTTAGTTTTGGGTTTAGTAACGGAACGGAACAGGCACAGCCACGCAACAGAAAAAGTCGTAAAAGAGGAAAACGACTTTGACCGACTGAGTGACTAATACAAATTTCATGGAATTAATTTTCGTGCATTATTAATTTATCTTTCGATTGGAAAAATAAATGACCTTAAAATATTGTTTAAGTTGAAAGTTAATAATTCTCTATGAAATTTATTACATTCATTATATACTAACCCGTTTTAACTCCTATGGTAAACATTTGTTGACGCAAGCTATATAATAATATATATAGCTATAATATAATAATATATATAAATTTATATTTTATAGTATTTCGCGTTTTTATACATATATTACATAATTAATAATTCTTAATGTAATAATGCTCATATTACTATAAAAAATTAATTTTGGTT